>JAIUZE010066277.1:0-178655 GCA_022085475.1 Heliosperma pusillum
AACCTTTTTTTTATTATATGTTTTTCTTTTAATCAGTATGATAAATGGAATATCGAATGCAATATGGGAAAGGATTAATAAAGACTTGAAATCTTAAACGTTTGATGCTACTTGCAGTCATTTTTAATATATATATATATATATATATATCAAGAGAACAAATTTAGGCGTGGAATTTAGAAGCTTAGAAGGCCGTAGCCAACACTGCCCAAAGAAGTGATTTGCCGCCATTCTCTCGCAAAATCGAGATTGGATTATTCATAGTGATAACACATAAGAACTGCACGCATTCTCATCGAATAAGAGCACTTTTCGTTAATTTAAAAACACCTCTCACGAGTTGTAAGTGGGAGAACAAGTAACGAATAAAATTGTGAGAGGTCTGTTTGTAAAGATGAGCACAAACGATACTTACTAAAAGAAAATATATCAAGCTGACAATGCATTTTATAGGTGAAATAAAGAGGCAACTCGAACAACATATAAAACTCACTAGCTTAGAATCATACTCACATACATCGTAAATGGAATAGATCGAGTACAAGGTGTAATATGCTTAACATAAATTATTCAAGTTTGATACATGGTACTAATAATATACTCTCAAAGAAGTATCAAACAAAATTTCACATTGATAAATTTTCTCTTATACATTGTCGATAATAAGAAACAGGAAGGCAAGTTTTTTTATTTTATTTTATTAATTAAGCACTCGATTTTTACTATTAGTAAATGAATAATGAAGACAACATACCATTATAGGCACCGAAAAATAGGATTATTACTGACGGGGAGGGATCCTCTCCATTTATGTAATAAAATAAAAATTAATAGAGAGTGAAAGAAAATATATTATTTAATAGATTTGTGAAAGATGATAGAGAGAAATAAATGGAGATGTTTTCAATTCATTAATGGCCTTGATTCTAGGTAGAGCCAGAGGTAGTAAAACACATGAATTGTGTGTTGGTTTCTTAAAAAGCCATTTCTTTGTCCTCCATGAAAACAAAGACCTCAATCCCATTCCCATGAGAATACGTATAATCAACCAGCATCATACTATTCCTCTGAAACGAGTAAATGATCCCCACTGGAATAACGTTATCAGGTCGGCCAAACCCGAAATCTACGTCATTAAACCCAAGCTTACACCAGCTGGAGACGTTAAAGTTACAAGCTCTGTCTTTATGGGAACCTTTGAATGCAGCTTTTCTCTCTTCAAGAAATACCTCCCCACCATTTTCAGCTTGCAATTTTGCGACATTTTGCTTTGCTGTCTGAATTGCCGCATGGATTTCACCTACTATCTCTTTCAATGTATAGCAATCACAACCACCTGTTACATATAATTATTATAACGAATGAATGAGAACCACCTAAACTCTAACTAAAATACGGAGTAATAAGTAATTAAATAACTCGAAATCCAGAATACAAAATATTATTCTCAAGGCTGGATTTGACGTAGTGCAGCAAGTGTAGTCGCACTAGATCCCGGGAATAAAATGGCCTCGTAAGAAAAAAGTTTTTATCAATCATTATGTATAGTCAAAGTATATTTATGCTATATATATATATGTCCACAATTAACTAAACTTTTGCTATGGATATACTACGTTTATTAGGCATTTTGTCACGATTATTGTAAATATTATTATTATTATTTGTTTTCTTTTTTATTATAATCCCTGTCCCGGTAGTTTATTTCTATGTCAATGTTATTTTATTAAAAATGGTAGAGCTATGTAATTATTTCAATCTAAAAGAAGTTTTCAAAATTAAAATTACTACTTTTATTTTAAGGGAGATTGAATGATTAGTGCTGCTTTGAAAAAGTATGATAAGAATTATAAATGTTGAAAATAAATAAGAGTAAATTAATAATTAATCCCTTATAAGATTCATTTTTCTAAACTTATTCCCTCATAAGTTGTTTTGCTAAAATTACTCCCTAAAGTTACACTTTTATCAAAAGTTGCTTCAAAAGTCCAATTTAAGTCATTTATTTTGTCTATTTTTGAACTTATTTCGTTTGTGCATTAGTCAATATATACTTTTGAAAGGTAAAACTATGTAGACAAATGGAGGGAGAGTTCAAAAACAGACAAAATAAGTGACTTAAATTGGAATTTGAAGTAATTTTTGATAAAAAAGCATCTTTAAGGGAGTAATTTTAGCAAAAAAACTTATAAGGGAGTAAGTTTAGAAAAGTGAATCTTATGAGGGATTAATTATTAATTTACTCAATAAATAATGATTTTTTAATAAAAATGAAAGGATAAATCAATTTAGATGAAATTAATTTGGGCTTATTTATTTTATAAAAAATTTATGCCTAGAAGTAAAAAACTTTCCTTAGTAAAGTTAAGGGTCCCAAATATTTTTACGAACCAGCCCGCCTCTAAATTCTCAGATCCAGCCCTCACTATCTTATAATTGGTTGTAGTACGATTATTTTAAAATTGTTGAACTCTTACATAAATCCGTGGAGCTATTTTACAGGTTATTGAGTAATTTTAAATAACTTTATATTATAGTTCGAGAAGTTCGTTAAGAAAAGATAAATACTCCCTTCTAGTCGACGTATTTTTTCCTATTTCCTTTTTCATGCTAGTCGGAATTTGTTCCCTCTTTCTTTATTTATTAAGTTATGTGTGGTCTAAAATGCATTACATGTAGCCATATGGGGTAATGTGTTTAGTGTGGTTTAAATTTATTTCTTTAATTCTTGTGCGCAAAATAAAAGGCAACAATACATCGATTAGGAGAAAGTAATTTTTTAACGAAGCTCGCCAACATTGAAAAGGATATATGTATAATTAGTTGTATAATCTATTAACTGAGTCCAGAAGGGGGGAGTAGTAATTAATTAATACAGCTGACAAACATAATCCGACCCAAACCGACAAACTCGATCCCCGCAAAAACCGTGTCAATAGGACCCTAGGCCTAAATTGACGGGAATACGTAGACCCATTTGCAACCTAACACCAGATTCGACATAATGATCAATGACGCGAACCCGACCCTACTTGAAATAGAACCGAGAAAATTGATAAACCAACAATTTTATTTTATTTTTTCATGAAAATTATCCTCATCTTATTCCTCCATCATGGATACAAAATGAGATAATAATCTTACAAACGACAAAACCAGTGGTCCTCTTATGAGCACTCAAAATGGGGATAAGTTTTAATCTGTTTGAAAAAACCTTGTTTTTCCTATTTATATATAGCATATGTCATTGCCAAAGTACAGAAAATAACTCCTTTAATAACAATTATTGTTTATCTCGATATGTTTGATTTAATAAAAAAAGTAAGTAAATAAAGATTCAGATGGAGCGTTGAAATAGAATTGCATCATTAAATTACCTTGACCATGACCAAGACGAGCTTTAACAGTTGTCACTATGTTGCCCATAGATTGCTTAGGTATCGGTGGTGTAGCTCTTGGTCGTAAATTTGTGGCGAAGGAAATCACGGTAGGGATAGGCTGAGGAGGAGCAATTTCTTGCTTGTTATTTTGCAAAATAGCACCCACGGCATGCATCAACACAAACCCAACCACGGCCTCGAAGCTCGAAGGTTTTGGGATCGTCTCAGTTACATCAGCATTTGCCTTAAGTTTAGTTATAGCTTCATTATCGAACTTGAAACTTTTTACCACTACTTTGATGGGTACATTATTGATATGATGCCACAGCCCCACTTGTGCTGCTGGTTTTGCATCATCAACATCACCACCACCACTGTTATCAATTACAGTTTCAACTAGCTTCTCTTTTGGAAGCGGGGGAAACACCCTGACGATGGTATCAAAGTCGGGCTCAACCAGGTCCTCATATCGGCCGCTTGTTTGAGCAGCCCAATAATTGAGAAAGTTTGACATGGAGGTGGCGTCAAGGAGCTTATGATTGGAGTAGCACCCGATAGCGACCCCGCCACAGGCAAAGATATTAACCTGAAAGGCAAGGGGGACTACCGTAGTAATAGGCAGCTGCCCTAAGGAAAGGATATTGCTCGGGGGAAGAAACTTGCTCACTAACTCAAGCTTGCGAGGCGAATTGAGATAGTCTTTTAGTTGGCATTCGACACCAGCAACGATAAAGGGTATCCCTTGGTCGTTGCAGGAGACAGTGTATTCGTTTTCGAAACGCCCTGCTAGAGGGTAGAAGTGAGTTAGTGTTTCAGAGAGTGATGTTTTTAAGCTTGTAATTATAGGACTATCGAGGGTTATTTTGGTAGGTTTGTTGTTGGTGTATATTAGAACCCGTGGCACATGAATGGATGGAAAGCTTTCGTCAAGAAACGATAGAGATATGGATTTGCGATCCGGAGATGTCGGTCGCGACGGCTTCACGGTGTCGTTTGATATTACTTCTACTCTTAGTTGTGCTTCCATTTTTTTTGGACCAGAGGATGCAATTTTATTAGATGAATGTGTAATAAGTTGAAGAGCTTTTGGTAATACAATAATGAAAACGTGGGGAATTATTTATAAAAACTACATTGTTAATTGGTAGGCAAGTAGGCCATAAACAATTAAACACCAATTATTATCTTTTGTTTTTTCTACTTTCTTTATTCTAGACTAATCAATTAACAAAAATATATTGGAGCTAGTAAACCTATCGTTAATACAAATGTAATCTAATCTACAACTGTCCAATTTAATTTAATCTATAGTGTTCCTGAGTTGCACGGGTTCTAAAATAATTGGATAAACATATGATGCGTAAGAACTTTTTATCCTTTACTGTTTAAAAAAGACGTTAGAACAATTTATTACTTCATAATTTAACTTACGATCATTATTTGCTCAACATGTGTTTTTATTAGCTAAACTAATTACCACTTAAATAACACAGTTTTCTCTTTTATATAACTGTTTTAAGAGATTTGATGGATAAAAACAAAAGAAAATGTCAATTCATTTGTATTTTAATTCATTTAACATTACATGTGTTATATAGAATATGTACATGTGACAACCCTCGCGAATGCGGAAATATAAAACATACAAGCATGTGAATTGATTTGCGGAAATACGGTATTTTAAAAACTTTTATACATGCAAGATAGAAAATACGAGGAGTGTCAAAACTTTACAAACTAAGTACGGAATATAACAAAGAGACGGAGTCTCTCAAAATGTTAACAAAGAACAAGTGTTTAGCAAACTAGCTAATTAACGACTAGAGGTGAATCTTCCAGGGACCACGCCCGCTAGCTCACACCCGAACCCAAAATAGCACAAGCAAAAAGCCATCCAATCAAGCAACCTGTTCATTCATGAAAAACATGAACGCCACAATCAGTGGGGAGTAACTTCGGGTTCTCCCAGCCATATCACATTAAACGTACATAGCAGGAAATACAAAAATAAAATCATGCATATATGAATATACATGTGAAATACAATAAAAATAGATAGGCAATTCAATATATAAGAGTAAGAGCATATGAAGTACAAATCCGAATCCATCATGTTATACAAAGACTCGGGGAAGACACTCTTAGGCAACCGAATACGCTCACTAGCGCTTACATCTCACCGTTAGCGGTATAAGTTTGATAAGATTGAGACTCGACAACAAACCATGCCAAGTCATTCAATGATCAATCATATAATCATTCATCCAAACACAACGACACAATGACGACATCTCTCACGGTAAATGAAACGCACTAGCATCATGTACAATAGCAAGACAAGCCAATGGAAGCTCACGGGATAAGACATTTCCCGGAACCGTATACGATAAGACGTTTCGTATACTCATGACCTAGACAAACAAGTTCACGGGATAAGACGTTTCCCGGAATCGTGTACGATAAGACGTTTCGTACACACAATACTCTAATTCTCTCGGTAGGACGACGATAATAATACGGTCCTAGTCTAAACCTGGCCAGACTCTCGGAATAAGACCGGTTCCGATTCGACATGTGGTAAGACGTTCCACATCCAAGACTCGGTCAATCATAGACGACGAGTACCCCAAATTTCGGTCAACCTTCCGAAAGAGGCAGAAAGAGATCTATACTCAAAAGTCAAGCTAGTACGCTACATGCAATAACACCACCTCGCAGGTATACAACATTTGACGGTCGGGTCGATCAACGCATTGCGTTCGCCTCCTAACAACGTCGTCATATCCCCACTAAACATGCATACAAGCATCAAGGATACACCCCATCGCTCCGACATTCCAGTGTAACGAGTATAAGGGTGTAGCCGGGAAATGAGAGTTCATAGCACAAAATCATTAGTGCTCAAATCATAACATATGTAAAACCGACTCAAAGTGGGACATAGCAAAAACCGTCAATACAAGCGAATGAAATATCATATATCCAAAACATGAATATTATAAGTCACTACGTAAAATTATACGATAAACGAATCATGCGAACTACTATGAATTACGAGTTTTAGAGATTTTATAAGAAAAATACAGCCGTGTTCCAGGCCGGTGTGAAGGGAGGCGGCCGGTACCCCGGCTCGGAGCACAACTACACACAAAACACAAGTTTGGAAACTAACTAAAACAAGGGTCCACTTCAAACGGTCATAACTAGAGTTCTCGATAAGGGAATGCAGAAATTCCAAGTCGAGGTGATAGCTTATCCTCTTACGGTTCCTACGAGTAGTCACAAGCCCAAAAAAAGCAAGTAACGAAGGAGATATGATCATTCTACAAAAAAGGGTCGGTGCAGTGAATTCTCAGTCGGGCACTGAACCGGCAGCCGGCCCTTCGGCCAGGACTACTTCCTACCCGAGAACAACATACACAAGTTCCATCATTTTCAATTCTCCTAATTCACTTCTAATAATTATCAACAATCAATATTCATCATCAACAATCATCAAATAACAACAATCATCATCAATAACATGAATCCAAAGCTTACTAATCGTATTCTAAATACGAGTTCTAACATATAAAGCATGTAAAACACGTAAATGATATCGAGTAACCCTTCACCGTTACTTTCGGTCTTTTATCGATTCTAAACCTTCCTAGTCTCCACCTACATACAATTAGATAATAAAAGATGAATATCATTCACCTTGAGAAAGACGGATAATTTAAAAAGCGAGAAAGACGGTAATTTTATTACCAATACGGATAGAGGAAGGTAAGAGAGGAAGAATGAGACGAACTTACGTGAATTTAGGCAAAGAACGAATGAGCTACGATGATTTCAAGATCGGAAAGTTTATGGAGGCAAGGGTTTGGATTTTTGCTTAAGGAAGAAGTAAGGTGTTTGTGTTTGTGTTGAATGAATTAGGTTAAGGTTAGGAGGGAGTATAAGTAAAGGGTGAGTCGGAAAAGTCAACGAAAGTCAAAGACGGCTCAAAAGTCAAGAAAAGTCAAAGACGACTTAAAAGTCAAGAAAAGTCAAAGACGACAAGTCAATAAAAGTCAAAGACGACTCAAAAGTCAAGAAAAGTCAAAGACGACAAGTCAGAAAAGTCAAAGACGACTTAAAAGTCAGAAAAGTCAAAGACGACGCAAAAGTCAGAAAGAAAAGTTCAAAGATGACTCAAAAGTCAAGAAAAGTCAAAGATGACTTAAAAGTCAAGAAAAGTCAAACTCGCCTTAAGACGGGATTATCATGGAATCTCGCGGAAATTCCAAATACGAACTCGGAAATTCTAAATTCGACTCGGAACATAAAATTCTAAATTAAAACTTAAATTTGCTGAAAGGTATCCGTAAAATATTTTCACTAGAAAAATAGGATACATTTCCGGGTGTTACATTAGTAACCACCATAGTTTGCTAATGTGACTATTTATATTTGAGGCTTCGAGCGTAGTAATGATCGAATTAAGGATGTTATGGCGTATTAAAGAATTATTATAATCGATAATGGATTGTGGATTTTTCCTTGTCGTGAGATATGGGATGAGGCTTGTTGGATCTTAGATAATTATGTTTTGTTGCGTGGATTGTGTTTTGACTTTCGAGGATGAGAAAGTTCATTGTAAATTTACGATAATGAGTTTGAAGTAAATAGGATTAAAAGATTTCATGGTAAGTCTCTTTACCTTGTGGTTGTTAGTTATCATGTTTCCCTAGATATAAATATTTTGTTGGTGGTTTCTAGTAAGAGTTTTGATGAAACTACGTAATGAATCTTACATGTGGATTGTTAGTTGTGGAGTCTACCGTGCCGATGGACTTCAGTAGATACTAAATGGATCTGAATAATTAGGTTATTGGCTTGAAATCTCGTGATTATGGAATATTTTTGTAGGATTTCTGATGATTGAAAATGATGAGTTACAAATTGGGTAAATTGCATTCTCTTGGGGATTTGGTTTATTTGTAGAGTTAATGATGTCGAATTCTTGTAGATCTTCCTACTGACTTCATCGTGATTCTTCCTATCCCTAAGAGTTCGATTTGTTTCGTTTTTGCGTGTTTTGTATATATTTTGTTACCCTGAATTGTGTGTGAATTGTGCGAGTCGCTCTATGTACGTGTAATGTCCTGTTATTTTATTTTATCTTTGATGAAACCTTCAAATTTCCATATTGTATTTCTAATTTAACTTTTCAAAGAAGTCTAAAGATGGATTGTGTACCCTCTTTTTGGAGAAAATAGATTTGTTTTGCTTTTATACCTGGTTTTTGCGTTTGGTTGGATGTTTGGACTTGTTATTGGAGACGTCTGGTGACTAGTCCTGCAATTACTAACGCTTGTTCGATTTTCGATTTCACTATTTCGACATTGCTTTGATTTGGATAACTAGAGTACTCGTTCGCGACGGGAACTCCTGCAATCCGTAAATAAAGTTTCGCACTTATGAAAGATTTCCTTAAATTGTTTTCAAGATGAACCTCGTTTCATAAATATTCCCCTTATAAAAGTTTTCGTATTAATTTTGAAAACCGATTCTTGTCCCTGATACTTTTGTTTTCTCTCTCAAGTTTCGAGGACGAAACTTTTTAAAAGGTGGGGTGATTGTAACACCTGCAAATGTACCCTATTTTTATAGTAAAAATATTATACGGATACTTTTCAGCGAAATTTAGTTTTCATTAAGAATTAAATTTCCCGAGTCGAATTTAGATATTCCGAGTTCGTATTTGGATTTTACGCGAGATTTCAGGTGAATCACGTCTTAAGGCGTCTTTGACTTTTCTTAACTTTTTCCACTCACTCTCTACTTATACTAACCCTAACCTAATTCTTCCTCACAACTCAACTCCTTCTTCCTCACTAAGAAAACCCCAAAAGCTTAGTTTCCATTTTGATCCGTCTTAGAATCGTCACAACTCTTTCATTTCTCGCTCAAATTCACGTAAGTTCGTCTTATTCTTCCCCTCTCATCTTCCTCTATCCGTATTGGTAATAAAAATACCGTCTTTCTCGCTGTTCAATTTATCCGTCTTTCTCAAAGGTGAATTATATTCATCTTTTATTATCTAATTGTAGGTGGAGACTAGGAAGACTTAGAAATCGATTAAAGACGCATAAAGGTAACGGTGAAGGGTTACTCGATATCATTTACGTGTTTTATGTGTTTTCCATGTTAGAAATCGTATTTAGAATATGATTTGTAAACTTAGGAAATTGTGTTGTTGATGATGGTTGTTGTTAATTGATAATTGATATGGGAATTGATGATTTGTAATGATAGATGATGTTGTGTTATGCCTAAGTGAAATTGTGAAATTTGTGTTTTTGTGCCCGAGATAGGACGCTGGCAGCGTTGCTTGCTGCCAGTTTCCCAAGTCGACTACAGTTTTCGTGCACTGACCCCTTTTCTTAAAATGATCATATCGCCTTCGTTACTTGCTTGTTTTAGGCTTGTGATATCCCGTTGGAACCTTAAGAGGTTAAGCTATCACCTCCATTTGGAGTTTCTGCATTTGGATGCATAGAACTCTAGTTATGACCGTTTTAAGTGGACCCTTGTTTTAGTTGGTTTCCAAACAACGTTGTTTTGGAGAGGGGATCTATGTTTCTTATTTATGGTGCTTCGTAAACTTGTTCTAATGCTTATGTATCATGTTTTGAGTCATTTTTATCATAGAAATTGATATAATTTCCTATTTTCATGTTTTGTGACGGTTTTTAGTATGTCCCACTTTGAGTCGGTTTTTACAAATGTTACGGTTTGAGCACTAATTTCCTATGTGCTTTGTACTCTCATTCCTTTGGCTACCTCCACGTTCGTAAGGCTGGAATGTCGGAACGGGGATGTATCCTTACTACTTAATTGCATGTGTTAGTGGGCATACGACGACGTTGTTGGAAGGCGAACGCTTTGCGTTGATCGACCAGGCCGTCAAATGTTGTGTACTTGCGAGGTGGTGTTATTTGCATGTAGCGTACCGCTTGTTATGAGGCTTGTGCTCTTTTCCGCCTCTTTCGTGAATTATATCGACCGAATTTGGGGTACTCAGCGTCTTTGATTGACCGAGTCTTGGATGCGAAATGTTTATCGCATGTCGAACCGGAAAATGCGATTTCGGGAGTCTGGCCAGATTTAGACTAGGACCGTATTATAATCGTCGTCCTACCGGGAGGAAATTAGTCCACATATACGAAATGAATTGAATCGTGTATGCGTTCAGGGAAATGCTTATCTCGTGGATGCCTTTTAATCATACTTGCCATGTACACGGTGCTAGTGCGTTTCATTTACCGTGAGAGATGTCGTCAATGTATTGTATGTTGGTTGGATGATAATATGATTGGTTTATTCGTGATCTTTGAATGACTTGGCATGGTTTGTTTGTCGAGTCTCAATCTTATCAAACTTATACCGCTAACGGTGAGATGTAAGCCCTAGTGAGTGTATTTTGTTGCCTAAGAGTGTCTTCCCCGTGTCTATCTATAGCATGATGGTTACGGTTTTGTACTCCATGTATCGATATATTTATGCATTGAATTGCCTATCTATCCTTATCGTATTTCACATGTATATCTATATATGCATGCTTCTACTTTTGTATTTCCTTTTATGTACGTTTAATGTGATATGGCTGGGAGAACCCGGAGTTACTCCCCAGTGACTGTGGCGTTCATGTTTTTCATGGATGAACAAGTTACTTGATTGGATGGCTTTTTGCTTGTGGTATTTTGGGTTCGGGTGTGAGCTAGAGGGCGTGGTCCCTGGATTGAAACACCTCTAGACAATTTTAGCTAGTTGCTAATAACTTTGTTGTTGGATAACATTTTGAGAGACTACGTCTCTTGTAGTATTTTTTATTTGGTTTGTAACATCTGACACTCCTCGTATTTTCTATTGACATGTAAAAAGTTTTAAAATACCGTATTTCCGCTAATTAAATCACATGCTTGTATTTTTTATTTCCGCATTCGCGAGGGTTGTCACAATTCTACTTTTAGAATACCTGGTCGATAAATTTCTGTAAATTCTATCTTTAGTCCATCATAATCACGAGATATTACTCGGACTATAATGTTGAGGTAAAATAGGTCACCACTTACTACTTACCCAACGTAGAAGAGATCATATGGAGAGTAAGGTCCTATATGCCTACCGACGAAGAAGGGATTCATAGCAGTTTTCCCTATAAAGACTAATCTCAATTTTAGGTTTTAGAGGAAGGTCCATCAGCTTTAATTTTATTCATTTAAGTGAACGAATGATCTAGCATTTTGAGAATGAATAATTTAAGATGATAGCTTTTAGAATTTTGAGTGACATCTGGATGTCCATGATAATTAACATACAATCTATATGAGTCAACTTTCATGCAATTAAGAAATAACATTCGGTCCTAGCTAAAGGCCTAAGAACAAATAACAAAGTAGGTATTCTCCTAATCGTTACACCCAAGATGGTTCAAGAAATGCCTTCGTCGTGCTAGAACGAATACCCAAAAATTACTTCTATATTTATGTGTATATTGATGATGATTATGAAGATGAATAAGAGAATTAAAAATCTGAATTTTTCTCCTCTTTTCTTTTGGGTGTGCCGTGAGATAAGACTCCCCTAGGGATTTATTTTTTATTGTTTCCTTTTATCTCACATCTGCCGTGAGAATTCAAGAGGAAAGCCTCAAAAATCAAAACCCTAGTTTCCTTATTTATCTCAACCTCTATTAGGTAGTTAGCATCTAATTTTATATGTACATAATGTAATATGTATTCTAATTATTACTAGTAATGGACCGTTACATAAACCGAGTAATGCCTGACCAATACACTATAATAATATCGTGTAATACATATCCGCCAACTTAAATATAACAGTTTATATTTAGTTTACACCAACATTATATACATTGAATAAATATAACATTTTATATTCAATTACCAGCTAACATTATTTAATCGTTATTAAATAATCGTATCATCATCACATTGACTAACCTTGTAGTCAAATACATCGACTAACCTTTTAGTCATTTAAAAAGGCATCAATATGATTATTTTCTCAAATAATCACATCTCTCAAACACATCCTATAGGTGTGACTTTTAGGGATCAGTTGATCACCGCCATCTGAATGACAATAACGTCAAACTTATCTAGCAAGCCAACCGTTATCGATAAACATTAATCAACTGATTATAATACAAAGTATACCCTGTGAACCTTAGCTGTTATCACACTAACTGTGGAGGACACTAGCTCCAACATGCAAGGCATTTGTTAAAAATAAGTCTGACGATAAACTCGCACCCAAATCCGACAAATGTCTAGTTGTAGGATATCCAAGGGAGACACGTGGTTTTTGCTTCTACAATAAACACGAGGCCAAAGTGTTTGTGTCTCGTGATGCAGTCTTTTTAGAAAACGAATTTATTTCTAAAAGACAGTGGGAGAAAATTTTTAACTTGACGAAGTCCAAGAGCCAAAAACCAAAAAGGACGTAGAGGAAAACGAGGAAAACGTTCCCTCTTCGTCTAATGCGGTCATAATTCCTTCGGAACCTAGGAGGTCAAGCAGAATTAGTCATCAACCTGATAGATACCCTGGTATTATAGAGGAAGGTGGTGACTACAATGTGTTACTTTTTGAAAGTAACGAACCTACTACAAACAAAGCAGCCATTTCTAGTCCCGACTCAAAGCTATGGATAGGAGCCATGCAATCTTAAATGGATTCTATGTATGACAATCAAGTATGAGACTAACTTCTTAGTGTTTGAAGGTGAGACTGAGTTACGTGTAAAGGGTTACAGGGACGCCAGTTTCCAGAAAGATATGAATGATATGAAATCCCAATTCGGCTATGTTTATATGATGAATGGAGGAGCTGTTTGCTAGAAGAGTTTCAAGCAAAGCGTTACAACGGATTCTACAACAGAAGCAGAGTACCTTGCAGCGTCTGAAGCTGCAAAAGAAGCTGTGTGGATTCAGCAATTTTTGGAAGGACTAGGAGTAGTCCATACTACCAAATATCCTATCACGATTTATTATGATAACCGTAGGGCTATCTTTCAAGCAAAAGAGCCCAAGTCTAGTAATAAGTCTAGACATGTACTTAGGAAATATCATGTTATTAGATATTACGTGGATATAAAGGAAATTGACATTTGTAAGGTTAGGACAGATGATAACATTGCTGATCCTTTAACCAAGCCTTTATCAAAGGCTAAGCAAGATGGTCATGTCGTCACAATGGGATTGAGACGAGTACCAGAATTCCTTTAGATTATGTAATATGTAATAATTGAATGTTGTATTAATTATTTCATATATAATAATTGCATTCATTGTTCGTGTTTTATTATAAGCTCTTTTATTTAGTTTGACTAAATTTAATACTTTGTTTATCCGAATAGATTGTAAGACAATGTTGGACTCTATTCAAGTGAATAGGACGAACTTAGTATTTTGTCCCTGGTCACTCAATGAGGTGACGTCTCGTAGTGACTAGATTGTAAGTCGATCGATGGTTGTTTCAGCACCATGGGGTCATGGAGATGACTGGTCGATTACATAGACAGACTGTATGACACTCTGTCGGCCAGTGACCTTTGTAGAAACCCCTAAATCAATTAATTGATGCCTGGTCGTGGCAGGGTCTTCTATCTTATTCCTATGAGTCGATTCTTTGACTATCGACCGTCTATCTGAGTTGGTGCAGCGATTGGCTTTGGTTGGTGTTCTAGGTCGTGCTTTGAAAGGAGGCCGATGGACATCAACAGGAATTGTCCACCCACATTGGGTACAAACATATTCAAGCCACTCGAGGAGTAGTAACTGTAAATGTGTAGCCACGCTCGGAAAGGGATCTATGGTAGATTTTTCGGTCAAACAGTTACTCTCTATATAGAGAAAACCACTCTAGATATAATCAATCGCAAGTGCGACCTGGAAGACACCTTGCGTTGAGTGGGATATGTGCTAGAGAGACAAGAGAATTGGTGACGCACACTTATGTCAGACAAGTGGGAGATTGTTGGAGTAGGTGTCCTCAACAATAGTGCGTCACATAATAAATCTCATTAAGGAATATAATTGGGATATTTATTGACTATATATATATGATTAGTCAGTTGATTAACGTAAATCAATAACAGTTGGCTGACTAGAGTATGACGTTATTGTCGTATGACGGCGGTGATCAACTGATCGCTTTCGGTCACACCTATAGGATGAAACCCAAATAGTAACTAATTATTTATATATGATACAGTTGATTAGTCCATTACATATATTTGATATGTACGAGAGTTAATTGTTAGAAATTGAGTTTGGAACTCAAATTCGATTAAGTTTATTTTTCAATTATGCAATAATGGACTGATAAATTTATATCTTATTTTATTATGATTAAATTAGATCTAGCTTAGTAGTTAATCGTTAATTTACTAAATTCGTTGAGGTTTTACATATATTTTGAGGTAGAGCTAATTAGTTAATTATATTTACAAGGAGTTGTAAAATAAATTAACTAAGCATTGTGGGACTCATTATATATTGATATAATGGTAAAATATCACTTAAATGTTACTGTACATATTGTTTATAAATTTGTGTCATATAATTGTTATATGATGAAATTAACACTTAATTATATAAGATAATTAAGCATATGATTAATAAGTATTTGTGGGACAAATATCAAAAATCAAAATGGACCATAAGAGCCACATGTGGCCGGTTATGGTAGTAGTGGAGGATGATGATGGTTGTTCTTGTTCATGCTCACAAGCCACCAAGTGATAATGACATGAATAGTATACCAAAATAGTTACAATTAACACTACACTTCACCACCTTGCATTAGAATAAAATAAGAAGAAAATCAACTACACGTTGCATGTAGGAGCTGGCCATTGTGTCTATAAAAGAACAATTGTTGTTCATTTTTTTTGTTAATTCATTCTTGCTTATTTCTTCTACATCTCTCTAAAACTTCAACCTCTCACTAAACTCTCAACATACTAATATTTACTAAGTATTACTAGTGTCGTAATATATTCTAATATTAGTAGATGTATATCTATCTTATTATCTAGTTAGTACGTAATACGTTTAGATTATTTGGTTTCATCTTGGTGCAACTAAGAGGAGGTATTCTACTTTGGAGATTTTGGAAGGATCATCCTTTATTATAGCTCAACAACAATAAGGAGTTCTTATTGTGCCCTTTTTATTTTCATCTCAATGTGAGGAAATTTCTTCTTTTACATAATGTCTTTATATTTGCATGCATGTTACGTAGATTATTAAACACAAAATTAATAAGTAATTTAGGAACTAATTAGAGGAGTCTAATTAGGGTCTATGGACTTTCAGGATTAACAGCGATATTTGAGGTAATTGTCGATTAAATACATATCTGAAGCTACGTCGAAATGATAATAGAAGTTCAGAGACAGAAACCAGCACAGAACAGGCGAATCAACAGGTGCGTCCTTTGGAAGAGGCGCATCACATGTTGCGTCTACTCTTGAGTTGGGTTCTGGCTTGCCTGAACCGCAGTTAGTTAATGTTGTTTGCGTATTTACGATCAATTAGTGAATATAACTCGAGTGAAAGTGATTTGACATGTTAAATTATACAGCAACTGTACAAATAAAGAATCTAGAGACTTGATATGGACGAATCAAATCTCTAAATCCAAATTTGACTCAAAGACGAAAACTCGCTAATATCGAATCACTAGAAATCTAAGTCAAGAACGAAACGACTAATAAAAGATTAAATATGAAAAGGTAGAAATAAAAGAGAAAATAAGAAAAGGAAAACAAAAGACGTAGAAACCAGAGGAAGAAGAACAAGAGATGGAGCAGGCAGCCTCTGGAAGAGGCGCAGCAGATGCTGCGACTCTTCGAAAAGGCGCATATACTTCTGCGTTTCTTCTCGACGTCTGATGACTACTAAAAACATTTTAATAAAAGGTTTTACTTTGAAATCGGTTTTGAATCTACTTTGACGTGCGTCTTATATTAGATGAATAACAAATATAAATAATACAATAAAAAGACGGGATTTGCACCCTCAGACTTACATGTTGACGAAACGAGATTAACTAAGTTAATGTTTAGTGATAACTCGACTCGAATGTATGTATAAACTGCTCTTGTTAAAGGACTAAGATTGATTAAGATGATTAATTGTGTAGGTGGTCTAATTGGTCGGTCAATGCAAAACGTGATGGGTACCCAGAAGATCTAAGCTTAGGTGGTCGATTGATCAAGCACGTAGATGTCGATAGCTTAGAGCAAGGTCTAGAATGAAAAGAGAGAAGAGAAGGGGCGGAACACTTGCTTGCCTTAAAAGTGAGAATGAAGCTCTCCTTTTATAGTAGAAAATGTGAAAGAGTTCAAGAAAAACTCAAACTTTGAAAAGGAACATGATGGGGAAGAGCCGCTACATGACTGAAATTTTTCGAAGAGGCGTAGCACCTAGTGCGTCATTTCCCTAGAGGTTTCCTACCACGGGAGAAGGATTTCCACTTTTCTATTACGGAATTGTGGTTCATCTATAATTTCCTTTTAAAAGATAATACAAGATAATTTTATTAAAAAGATAGAATTTGAAAATATTAAAAAAATAATAAGAAAATATTTTTGAGCGTTCTGACTCGGAGTTTTATAACGGTTTATAGAAAATGAAGCGTTTTTCGACCCGGACTCCAAATGAACTCTAATGACTGTCAAAACGATCGTACTGGCACGTAGATGACGACCAAGGCATAACACAAGTGTTTGAGCTTTCACTTAATTATTAAAATTACGAACTGTTATAAATTGTTTCGCGTACCAAACATGCGACCAAATCATCACTGGATGGTTGGCGGAAGGTGTAGAAATAAGGTATCTACAGAGCCCCTACTTTAACTGTGTCTTGGATAAGGCAAAATTCAAAGTTTAGCCATCTTGTCAATCAAAGATTACAATCTGACGACTTTGGC
The DNA here is from genome assembly GCA_022085475.1 of Heliosperma pusillum. NCBI lineage: Eukaryota > Viridiplantae > Streptophyta > Magnoliopsida > Caryophyllales > Caryophyllaceae > Heliosperma > Heliosperma pusillum. The sequence goes on from JAIUZE010066277.1 coordinate 17,375, forward strand.
GACGCGAGGCAGTTCAAGGGGTCTGAACCAAGGACCTGTCATCAGGACATTTTAAAGTCTGTCAAACATTAGGGAGGGTCGTTTAAAGTCCGTTAGACTACGTATAAAAGCTCGCCAGCCATAAGAAGGAGTCATACCTGAGGCATCTTCTTATTTGGGATGAGGTGCGATGTGAGGCTCGCCAGCCGTTAAATGGGGTTGCGTCGTGAGGCTCGCCAACCGCTTGAATAGGGTTGCGTTATGAGGCTTGCCAGCTGTTTCAATAGGGTTGCGTTATGAGGCTCGCCAGCCGTCATATGTGAGAATTTGTCTGTCTCTGTCCTCAGGCGAACTCTCATTGGGGAAACATATATTGAAATGACTCTACAAAACGTGATATATGGTATAAAAGGAAAAGACGGATTAACAACGATATTAGAGTTAATAGTCGAATTAAATACATAACTAAACCTACGTCGAAACGATAATAGAAGTTTAGAGACAGAAACTAGCCCAAACAGTCGCAGCAACAGGTGCGTCCTCTAGAAGAGGCACAACACCTGTTGCGTCTGTTCTTAAGTTGGGTTCTTGCTGTGAAGCCAGAATCGCAATCAGTTAATGTTGTTTGTGTATTTTCGATCAATTAGTGACTATAACTCGAGTGAAAGTGACATAACATGTTAAATTATACTACAACTGTACAAATAACGAATCTAAAGACTTGAAATGGACGAATCGAATCTCTAAACCCAAATTTGACTCAAAGATTAAAACTCGCTAATATCGAATTACTAGGAATCTAAGTCAAGAACGAAACAACTAATAAAAGATTAAATATGAAAAGGAAGGAATAAAAGAGAAAATAAGAAAAGGAAAACAAAAGACGTAGAAACATGAGGAAGAAGAAGAAGAGCAGGACCAGGCAGCCACTGGAAGAGGCGTTGATGCTTCTGCGTTTCTTCTCGACGTCAGATGACTACTAAAAATATTTTGATAAAAGGTTTTACTTTGAAATCGGTTTTGAATCTACTTTTGACGTGAATCTTGCATTAGATGAATAACAAGTATAAACAATACAATAAAAAGATGGGATTTACACCCTCAGACTTACATGTTGACGAAACGAGATTAACTAAGTTAACGTTTAGTGATAGCTCGACTCGAATGTATGCAGAAAGTGCCCTTGTTAAAGGACTAAGAGTGATTAAGTTAATTAATTTCGTTGTTCGTCAAATAGGTCGGTCAATGCAAAATGTGACGGTTACCCAGAAGGATCTGAGCTTACGTGGTCGATTGATCAAGCACGTAGATGTGGATAGCTTAGAGCAAGGTCTAGAATGCAAAGAGAGAAGAGAAAGGACAGAACACTCGCGTGCCTTAAAAGTGAGAACATAGCTCTCCTTTTATAGTAGAAAATGTGAAAGAGTTCAAGAACTACTCAAACTTTGGAAACTAACAGGCTGGGAAAGAGGCGCGACGGGACTGCAATTCTTCGAAGAGGCGCAGCACCTGCTGCGTCTTCTCCCAAGATGTTTCCTACCACGGGAGAAAGATTTCCACGTTTCTATTACGGAATTGTGGTTGATCTATAATTCCCTTTTAAAAGATAATACATGATAATTTTATTAAAAAGATAGAATTTGAAAATATTAAAAAAATAATCAGAATATTTTAGAGCGTTCCGACTCGAAGTTTTAAAACAATTTATAGAAAATGAAGCGATTTTCGACCCGGACTCCAAATGAACTCTAATAAGTGTCAAAACGACCGTACCATTGCGTAGATGACGACCAAGGGGTAGACACAAGTGTTTGGGCTATCACTTGACGATAAACTTATCAAAGGTCATAAATCGTTTCTTATACCAAACATGCGGCCTAATCATCACTGGGTGGTTGGCGGAAGGTATAGAAATGAGGTATCTACACAGCCCCCACTTTGACTTAGGCTTGGACAAGGCAAAAGTCAAAGTATAGCCATCAGGGCAATCGAAGATTATAACCTGACGATTATGGCGACGCGAGGCGGTTTAAGGGGTCTGAACCAAGTACCTGTCGTCAGGAACATTTTAAAATATGTCGACCATCAGGGAGGGTCTTTTAAAGTCCGATAGACTACGTATAAAAGCTCGCCAGCCATAAGAAGGAGTCATACCTGAGGCATCTTGTTATTTGGGATGAGGTGCGATGTGAGGATCGTCAGCCGTTAAATGGGGTTACGTCGTGAGGCTCGCTAGCCGCTTGAATAGGGTTGCTTTATCAGGCTCGCCAGCCGTTTGAATGTGGTTGCGTTATGAGGCTCGCCAGCCGTCATATTTGAGAATTTGCATGTCCCTGTCCTCAGGCGAACTATCGTTGGGGAACCATATATTGAAATGACTCTGCAAAACTTGATATATGGAAGACTCTCTCAGGATTGAATAATTCCAGGGAATCTGCTCGGTTGTAGCGAGCAAAATTCTGGCGATAAAAAAAGGCCACGGATTGTATGCCCGAAAAGTGGGTCCTGCTGAGATGATAACATCATGTGATGGTTTTGAAGTCTGTCAAGGCGCAGGTATATGGAAGACTATCTCAGGATTGAATCATTCGGAGAACCTGCTCGGTTGTGGTGTGTGACATCTTAATGATAAAATACGGGCCCACGGATTTTATGTCCGAAAATGGGGTCTCGAGCATTGCTTCTTTCTTGTTGTTTTTTGAATTGATTCGAAAAGTGACGAACAATCGTCAATTGAAGAGTTTTTAGAATTGATTTGAGAAGTGAGGAACGATTGTCAATTAAATATTTTTAAATTGATTTGAGATCAAGGATCGTTAATTGAAGATTTTTTTATCTTTGCAGGAGATCGAGTTGGCAGGAGTCAAGCCCCCAGCTTACCTCGCGGTGATGGCTATTTTTGTCGCATAGGAATGCGTTAGGTTCGACCCTTATTTGAATATACGTGGCACCGTCTCAGCACGTGGCATTGCGGAGGGTGGCCAACCAGTTGTGGGCTACGGCCATCGACGCGGTCTTAGGTGGTCGGGATCGACAGGTATGAACCTGTCATTCCCCTTTTCATTGTACCTTTTTGTATTTTGAAATGAAATGATTGAAATGAGGCCTTTCTTCACAAAGAGACCTGGAGCGGGAGTTGGCGGAGTCCCGGGAGGAGACGACTCTGGTTGAAGGAGCTGGAGGCGAGGGATGATGAGATCGCTGCTCTTAAGGCGACTGTAGCCGAGCTGGGTGGCAATGAGGATTAGCTGTCCTTTGTTTTGCCGTTGACTTGTTTTTGTACATTTGTATTTTGACTTTGTCTCGGGCGAAAGCCTCCAGCTTTGGATTTTTGCATTTTGTTTTGGGCGAGAGCCCCTAGCTTGATGTACATGCCTCTTTTGAGTGCCTCTATTTGTTGGGTATTTTCTGTTCTTGCAGGTTAGTCTAAAAACAGGTTTGGTAGATGACGCTTTCTGCCGTCATGCTGCTGAAAATCACGTAGAAATCACATAGAACTCACCGAATTTACATGTAGCACATTGGTAGTAGTTTAAACTGGCGCAAAACGAAAAATGTGCAAAAATGTAAAAAAATGACCGGATGGTAGGGAGGGCTATCCCCTAAAAAAATAAATTTAAAGGATATGTAATAGTGTTTTAAATGACCAGAGAAGTGTAAATGTTTGAAATGACCAGAAATGTGTAAGTGTTTGAAAGAAAGGAAAAAGGAGTGAAATGATTCCCCTAAAAAGATGGAAATAAAATAAATAAGTGTGCTCATTTGGCGGCCATGTCGTCTACTGTCTTGAAAAGCGAATCTGACAAGGATGAAGTTAGTTAAGAAACTAAGGAGATTTTGCTTTATTATTCTTATCGAATTTCAAATGCAAACGCATACGTCCTTCTATTTACATTTAAAATTGATCAGTTGTGTCGCGGTCCCGATACAAAAATAATTACCCACACTTAGGCTAACAACATAAGAAATGTAATTAGGGAAGTAGAGATCGATCCTCAGGGAGTACGTGTTAACTATGAATTGCTATGGGGTGATTTTCATTTAAGTCCGATTCATTTGGGGTGATTATCTAAACTACTAACATGAAATGAAATGACAAGTATGTAATGACGATATTTAAATGACGAGTATGGAAATTGCAAAAATAAATCTAATCTAATTGACGGAAAGAAAGGTGACGATAATTAAATCTGACTAAGAACGATAATTAAAATGTCAATATTGAAAAGCTACCTAACTAAACTAATAAACGGGCAAATGACAATAAAGTAAGCTATCTAAGAACGGTATTAAAATGACAGTAAAGTAAACTAACTAAACAACAATAAAATAAACTATCTAATCAAATTGATATAGAGAATTTGAAATTCATGTCAAATGATTCAAAAGCTTTATTGATACCAACATTAGAATTACTACGATTGTCTAAGCCTTGTAGCGGTATATTCCTCTCGGATTCGTACCGACTTTTTAATGGGTCCTAACGTCCTCTCAGCCTGGTTAGGTCACTAAACCCCTATTGGTAGTCCTAATTCCCATCCCAACTCTCGTTTCTAAGACGGAAATTGACTAATACAAACAATTGCTTATGGCCACTAAACAATGTTATAGAATTTGACACGACCAAAGGAAGAAACAAACTAGGTGGTTCTATTGGTATCGACTCTTCTTTTAATTCATTCTAACTAGCAAATCATTTCAATATTTCAATTTTACTTATTGTATTTACATAATAATAATCTTACAATATTATATTTAATTTATGTGATTAAATAAATTAAGAGGAAAATGATGAACAATATTAAACTATGAAATAAACGTGCTAAAATGATTAAGGGGATTATATTAATAATGATCCTAGTGATGAATTCTATGATGATTATTATATGATTAGGCAAAATAGAATATGACATGTTAAACGATATTTTGGTTTTAACTAGATTACTTTTACATGAATTTCCTACTAACAATAATATAAGAACAAGACTAATGAGATTATAATTCATGAACTTAATATGATGATGACAATACAACTAACATGAATACTATAAAGAGAGGACAATGATGTTGGAAATTGCGTAAATAAAGGATAGAAGATTATTGAGATTGGAATGCAAATTATGTAAGAAAGAAAGCAAAGAACAAATATCCAACCCAATGTAATGACAAATGCTAATAGGAACACTAGAAAAGTACTTGGAAATTACTACAAAAACAGTCTAAGATTGCATAAACTATAAACTATAACTTAAAACTTGTATGAAAGAAAGATGTAAATTATTGTGTTGTATACTAATTGTATTGTGTTTTGATTCATGTTTATTTGTGTTCTAATCCTTGGCTTTTAAAGGGCTGCATAGCAGCACATTTGCGTCCAAATTCGTACCCTAGACAAAGCCCTAAAACACTCCATTAAAGCTTGGTAGAAGAAGAGCCAAGAGACGCTCATCAGCGGACATACCCGATCGGGTATGTGGTAATCCGATCGGGTATGTAACCCTGATGGATTTTTTCGTCTCTTCCAATTTCGTCTTTGGGCACGGAATCTTATGCCTTGGTCTTGGTCAATGCAACACGTAATTGGGCTTGGGCTAGTCCTTCTTTGACTTGGGTTGATGTTTTCCTTTGAGAAACAAAGTCAAAGTCCAAGATGAGTCCACTCGAGGAAGGATGTAGCGGAATCGTAGTCAAACCGTGAAATTGCTATCATCGGTTCCTCGAAAACTCGTATTCTAGTACCTTTGCTCCATAAAGTAAGAAAATATTACAAAACCGCTTCATTTCCTATAAAACAAGACAACGTACGCAAAATAACTAGAATAGCAATATTAGCTCGTTAATCACTTAACAAAGTGCATAAATCATATAGAAATCGAGCTAAAACGGGGGATAAATTAGTACAAAATATCACTTATAAAAAATAATGACGGGTTGGATCCTGTGAAGGATTGCCTACGTATTCATAAAAAATGAAATAAAACCCTGTGCGTAGTTCAAAAAATGTAAAAGAATAATCGTTCGAAACAAGAGCTAGTGATGAACTTAGACTTCAATTTATTTGATGACATGAGGATATCCAAATGTCAAAATGCAAGAGCATACCGACATTAATTTTAACTGGCAAGGGGCCGATTTTATTTCGTGTCGCACGAGCGGCATGTGAGTTGCGCGAGGAGCGTTTTTTTTTTTGCTTGAGAATTTGAATGAGTTTTGCCCTCTTATAGAAACAAGCTCGGCGAATTACGCAAAACTAATACTATAGAAACAAAATACATTTGTGACCGTATAAGCTTAGTGTACATCCATCGAATTCTTAGATGCTAAACAAGGGTGATAACATTGGATTAGAGTGGAAGGTTCTACTGGTGTTAGAAGACACCTGAGATCTGTGTATCTATCTCACTCACCTAAATGAATGAAATGATCGCAGCAAAGGCCATGGAGACATAATAAGTGTGAATTGATTCGTCTGATATATGTGAGAAGATGACTATTTGGGAGATTTTGTTTTGTTTGTAATTTTTGAATGAGATATTTTTTGATTTGAAGTGCTCGTTGGACTGTTCTTGCTTTGATAGTCGTTGTTGGACTATTTTTGATTTGATAGTCGTTGTTGGACTGTTTTTGATTTGATAGTCGGTGTTGGACTGTTTTTGATTTGATAGTCGTCGGACTGTTTTTGATTTGAAGTCGTCGTTGGACTGTTTTTTAATTTGATAGTTTTAGGCACGATTGCACTAAAAATTTGATTTGACCCTCGGGTGAGCTAGTTTGTTAGCACCCATGGTAAGGGCATTAAATTGTTTGGCATAGTATGCAATTTGTCTTTGTTTGATAGTCATATAAAATATAGGAATTGACGAATCAAGTAGAAAAATGGAGTATCTAAACCTAGAAGTCACCTAGAGACATGAAAATCAAGGAATTTTCACACCACAAGATATGGAAAAGGTGGTAAATGCACGCCCTTGTAGATGTTGGAGTAAGTGTTCTCCACAATAGTGCATTTATATAATAAATCTCATTTGGAATATACGTGGCATGATTAGTATATTTTGATACTCCACGTCAGTTGAGTAACGTAAATCGGTAACGCTCGGCTGACTAGAGTTTGACGCTATTGTCGTATGACGGCGGTAATCAACTGATCCCTTTAGGTCACACCTATAGGATGAGACCCAAATAGAATACTAATTATTTGTATACGATACAGTTTAATTAAAGCATTACATATATTTGATATGTACGTTTAGTTACGAGAGTTGTTTATTGGAAAGTGAGTTAGCAACTCATTCCACTTAAGTTTATTAGCCAATTATACGATAAATGACTGAATAAATTTTACGTCTTATTTAGTACGATTAAATAAGATTTTAATTAGTGATTAATCGTTAATTCATTAAATAAGTTGACGTTATGCATATATTTACCATTGCAAATGTCTCTTATGAAGAGTATTTGAATATGTCACACTTAGTCAAAAACGTTTTGATTTTGTTTTAGTAACGTCATCTTATTACAACGGTGCATCAATATTTTTGCTCCAACGAAAATATTTGTATTTTTTTGGTATGTCGCCATAATGCTCCTTATCGAGGCTTACCTCAAAAGAGGCCAAATCAGTTGGGACGACTAGGTTTCTCGATTTATTTGAAATCACGATTAACCAAATACCGTAGTCACTTTATGAAAGGTTTATCCTTTTTGAAGGTAAAACCATGAATGAAATAAAGAGTAATCTTCATTATAATTCTAATCTACTTGTCTAGGTAGAGATTCATAAAAGTGAGTGGGAGCTCTAAGAGGGATGTTTATATTCTTAATTGTTAAGAATAAAAATAGGTTCAAGAGTAGGTTGGCACGATGTTGGCACAAGGCGAGGGAAAAAGGCAAGTCTATTTTGAATAGTAAAGTCAAATTCCAAGCAAGGTCTCAAACCCAACCTTTAATGATTCTATTCTTACAGTGTAGGACACTAGAAAAGAATTTGCCCCATGTTTTCTAAAGAGTTAGAAATTGGGTGTACTATTTTCACCAATAATATCTATATGATTGACATTTATTTTGCTAAAATGCAAGTTTTGGGTATTAGATACCCATTATGGTTTTCATCAATGTATTCAATACATATAATAAATCGTGCGACGACTAACCATGATTAAATGTCGACCTACAAGGGAAATAGAACTATTGTAGTCTTATTTCGATAGAGACATATAAAACTTATAATATGCTCAATCTAGTTTTGGATTTAGAGGTATACTTTAATAAAAGTTATTATGTACACGACCTCTAAATAAATAATATAGTATCCACTTTAGTGTACGACACAAGTGTTTCACTTTTGTGAATAGAACAAACGTTGTATCTTTTTATGCCTATATTTGGTCAATGGTTATGCCATACCAATCAAAGGTAATTATATTCTTGACTTAAAACTAAAAATTACTTGTCATATAGATTGTAAAAGGCTCAAAATTGGTGACCCTAATCTAATCTTAATTCTGGATTATGTAGCACATTAAGAGGCTAGTATTGACTACTATCCCTAAACCATTTGATTTTGAATCTTATAGTGTGTGCGAATCTTGTATTCAAGGCAAGATGATTCGTGCCCTTTTTTTTATTGAAAAGGAAATCGAACTAGTGAGTTATTGGCCCTATTGCATAAGAATATGTGTGGTTCAATAACAATCATAACCAGAGATGGTAATGGCTAATTCACTTTATTTACCGACGATTTAAGTAGATATTATATTTGATTCTACTTAATGAGGTGCTAAGAGAAATCTTTGAAAAGTTCAAAGAGCTTCAATGTGAAGTAGCTAACCACCAAGTGTATTAGATCAAGGACTTACGACCAAATCGTAAATGAAATATCTAAGTGTTGACTTTGATTTTCACCAAAAAGTATTGTGAAATGGTTTCACAAGTTAATTTCTCTAACACACATTATTAGATAAGGTGTTGTTGAATAGAGAAACAGAACCTTATACGATATGGTTTTGTCTTTGTCAAGTCAAAATCAGCCATTTGACTAACCTTGAGATTTTAATATTTTTGTCTGCTATTTCTTTTCCCATCATATTAAAGCATATTTAAAACAGTCTGATTCATTCCATATACGATATGGGTGGGTAGCGTACCTAATTTGTAAGTTATCCGAATGAAACAAGTGCTCAATAATCCTACATTGACCACGAGAACAAAGCGTTTGTGACTCGTGATGCCGTCTTTCAATAAAAATACGATTATTTCTTGATAAGGCAGAGTGGGAAAAAATGTTTCTAGAGCACCAAACTGAGCATATGGTTCGAAAAAAAGCTTCCTCATTGCTTGTTCAGTAGTTGTTTCTTCGGAACCTAGGAGGCCGGGAGGAATTTTATCACTCCTTAATAGTGATGAATTCTAATCTGTGACTTATAAAAGACTGTTTCTAGTCCTAACTTCTTGCTATGGCTTAGAGTCATGTGATTCGTAATGGACTCCATGCATGATGGTCAGGTATGTGACCTGGTAAATTTTAATTGAAGAAGTACGACCTCTTCAATGTAAAATGATTTTTTTTAAGATCAAAAGTTGCATGGATGAATTTTCAAAGATAAATTGGTAGGCAAAGAGTTTTGCACCAACCTTAATTATTCGATCCATTCGAATATACTTAGCGATTACAGCATATCATAATAGTATGATGTCAACTGGATCTCAAGAACCACCTTCTTGAATACGATTCTAGAAGAGGTAGTATATTTTATATTCACCAGTGGGTTCGTAGATCCTAATTATCCTAAGTTAATTTGCAAGCTTAATAGGATATCTTAAGTAAGCACTAAAGAGTTGGAATTAGTGTGTTAATCATGTTGTAAAATATTTCTCGATATCTCGAGGAATTATGTTGAATACATGAAATTTAGTGGGAGTAATATGGTTTTCATCAGTCTTACATGTGAAGATATATTGATCATTTTAGATGATGGAAGATTTTGGAGAAGTAGAATACATCTTTTAGATATCTGAACTTATGGATATAATTCTAAAAGGATATTAGCGTTGAGTCAAAATTCTTATATTGATAAGATCTTTGACTAGTTCAAGGAAGTTGAACACATGATAATTGATTCCTTTTGCTTCCACTGCGGGATCAAATATAAACGATGTGATGTATACTCAATCCGAAATTTCGCATACTTTGAGTATGACGAATCATTTGCAATCAAATCCAAGTGAGAGTCACTTGATAGCCATAAAGAACATTCTTAATGTAACAACCCGAAAAGTACCCAATTTTTATAGTAAAAATATTTACTAACACTTTTCAGTAGAACTTAAGTTTTTAAAATAGAATTTATTGTTTCGAGTCGTATTTTGAAATTCCGCGTTCGTATTTGGAATTTCTGAGAGATTTCATGAAAAGACCGTTTTTAGTCATCTTTGACTTTTCTTGACTTTTAAGTCGTCTTTGACTTTTTCTTGACTTTTTAAAAGTCGTCATTGACTTTTCTTGACTTTTAAGTCGTCATAAACTTTTCTTGACTTTTAAGTCATCTTTGACTTTTCTCGACTTTTTAGTCAACTTTGACTTTCGTTGACTTTTCCCGACTCGCCTCGTAATTTTAAAGACCGAAAATTATATTTGAAAAATAATAAATTTTAATTTATTTTTATTAAGATTTATTTAGATTTATCATAATTTAATATAATTATTTTGAATTTATTCGGAATTTAAAGAATAATTTTACGGTTTTAACCCAAACGTCATTTAACTATTCCCGGGTCAACTTAAGTCCCGAAACTCGACTTTGACATGAGTCATACGCCCCATGTCACTTTTTTTCCACTCATATTAGATCTTTTAATTAATATGATTAAACTAATAAAAATATCTAAGATATTTGTAACTTTATCGGTCTGTCAACTTAAACTCCGCAAATCGCGTAAAAACAGACCCGATTCCTCTCCATTTCACACGTCTCTTTTTCCCCTCTTAAGCCTTGATATTTTCTTTCTTTTCATTACTCACCAACAACTTTTCATTTAACAATCAATCAAATTAAGATCTAATTAATCGTTCTTCATCGTTCTTCATTCGTTCTTCGTCGTTCTTCATTTGTTCTTCGTCGTTCTTGAGCAAAATCATCATAAAACCTTCATTTCTTAATTAAATCCGTCCTAACTTATATTTCTAGAATCTCCTCTTCGCTCTCCATCTTCAAGTACGGTTTATTTTCAATTCCGACAAAATCGTTTTCAACACTTTAATTATGGAAAATCAAGTTTTAATTCTAATAATGTTTTTCTTGTCATTTCTTATAGGGGAAGATTTTGAAGACGAGTTTGGTGACTCGTATATTTTAGGAGAAGATTAGAAGACGGGTTTCTTATTTTTCTTTACTTCTTATTTTGGTGCTAATTGATTTTACTAGCTAAGGTAACGATTCCGAGTTACTCGACGAATATATGTTACATAGTCTTTGTTTCTTTTATTTTTGGTTCATCTTTTGTTTTTATGCATGTTATTATGATTTATGGATTTTTAGTAGTAACATGATAAGTTGTTGATTTTATTATGTTGTATGAATTTATAAACATGTTAGTGTTCTTGACAAATTTTTATGGTTTCTTCAAAATCATGATTTTTGTATGCATGATGGATGAATTGGATGTTTAAAATGGATGTTGTTAATTAAAAGCATGTTGGAAATAATTTGGTGTTTGTGGTTGGGGAAAACCGTGTAGGGTGGCTGTTTTGGGGCTGGAAACCGGTCCAAACCAGGCCGGTCCAGGCCGGTTCAGACCCGGTCTGGGTTGGTCCATGGTGGGTCCGGGTTTTGGTCTTTGGGTTGTGTCGATGTTTAATTGTTATGTTGTTGTTTTGACGGGTTTTAATTACGTTAAAGCATGCGGGAAATATTAGGAAACGGTTTTTAGTTAAGTTGATAAAAAGCCAAAACAGCCCATAACAGGCCGTGGGGCCCAGTCCAGGCCGTGTCAAGTTGGCCCAAAATCAGCCCGTGGGTCCCACCTTGGGACTTGTGACGGTTTTTGAGTTATCGTTATTTTTATCGCGTTTTGTAATAATTAGCAAGTGAGAAATATTAATAAGTAAAATATTTAATTAAAAAGGTTTTTCATAAAATTACTATTTCTCACATGTTAGAAATTATAATACGAGATGGTAGTTTAAATTGATATCCGTTAAGTTAAACGGGTTTTCGTATGATTTTAATAATTCACATGTTAGAAATAGAATGAAATAACATGAAATGAATGTGATATTCTTATGTTCAAGCCTCGAGGGCTAAGACTCTGTTTCTAGCCGGTTTGACCAAACGGGTTTGGTCAAACTAAGATCTAGTCAGCCCCGGTTGACTGATGACCCGTCGCGGGACTCGGGTCGGGGATTTGTCTTCAGGTAAGGTTTATTTAATAATGAATGAATGAGCCTTAGTAGATATGAGGCGATATGATATTTGAATATGATTTATATGCAATTAGTCACATGATAGGAAGTTTTTCCCGTGACTGTTTGATTATATGGTTGGTGTCGTGTTGACTAAGTACCCATAGAGAATTATGAGTATATGGCGTCTTGACCATTATAATTCTAAATGAGTATCTTGGACCATGACATTGATAGGCCGTACTATCTTTAACGAGCATATATGGAGTTGCCGCATGATCCTTCTGTGTCCCGGCTTGGTGGTGGGTTTATATCCAGTCGGGGTTTTATGGCTGCCATTTGTTTCCACTTTGGGAAATGAGCCAGTTTTATTAAGTACTAGCCAACCCCTTTGATGGATCTTCTTAGGTTGTACTCAGTGATTGTATCATGGGTCTTGGATGCGATGGATCTTCGCATTTCTCTGGGTCTGCGCAGTCTAGGTTTAGGGTTGAGTCGTAGCTTGGACATGTTTCTGAGAGGAACCTCTGAGCTAAGATATGTGCTTTGGATCTGGGCCATGTTATTAGTGTAACCGCTGAGCCTAGATGTGTGCTTGGTATTTGGGCCATGTTACCGGAGTGACAGCTGAGCCTAAATATTTAAGTATATCCTACCTCGTGGTATAGACTCGAGTTACAGTCGACTATTGACGGTTCTAAGAACTTATGCCTGTTTGTAGAAGTATGGGTCTTTCATGTATGATGATTCTATGAGTTTTAGAAGGTGAGATGCAAGCAGGCTAAGATTGATAGAGTTTGGATGACCGGTCTTAACCTGATCACATGATTACGTGTTGATTAGGGTTTGAGTGTATCATGGCCATGTAAACGGTAACCTCTGAGCTAGCATACCAGCTTCCCTACCTCGTGTTATAGTTTATTATCGGATTCACATGATAGCTTTCATATGCTAGGTTATATGTTAGTTAATTGTTCATAACATGAAAAGCATATCATATATGTTAAGGTTTTGTATTTTCCATATACATTGCTTTTATGTTATTCATGTTTTATTAAACTCGACATTTCGTGGCTGGGAGAACTCGGAGTTACTCCCCACTGACTGTGGCTTCCGTGTTTATATTAATGCGGTTGGCAGGTGGTGATGCATATTTGGGGTACATTGACGAGCTAGCGAGCGAAGTATTTACCTTGGACCTATATTCGGTTCTTAGATTGTATATTATTATACACTCTTTTATTTCCGTATTTGTACGGGAGATATGTCTCCCGTCTTGTATAATTCTTATGTATAATATTATTTTCCTTTTGTTATGAACCTTTTTAATTATGACACCTTTGTTTATTTATTTAAATTATTTTTTTCTTTCCGCAAATTTGAGGGTGTCACAGAATATGTTCACGGCTTCAACAACAAAGTTGTAGCCCTTCTTCTTAGCTTTCCAACGCCATATTACACGCCTCAAGAAAAGGTCTAGAGAGCAAGTTATGGCCAGAATACCAAAGTGCTGTCCCACCCACCGCGGACAGATTCTTTTTTCACGAAGATAATATTTTTTGCCAATACAAATACTTCCAATGAGAAGAAATAATGAACACAACAATAATAACAGTGACAAATTTCGTTTCTCAATTGTTGGAAATATAGAGTCGCTATAGGGGCGAGATATATTTAGAGAATAAATGTTGTTGTGTCGTGGTATGGAGGCCACCGAATGAGAAACGAAATCTCCCCGTCTACGGTACAAATCGATATAGGCGTCGTCCCCCAAGGTCACACAACACTCCTAAAAGTTATGTACTCAACGATTAGGAGTTGGAACTCATATGATATGCTCAAAATTAACATAGAGAAGAAGAAGATGATATGGAAGATGTATATCTAAAATGACTACAACCTTCTCATATTTATAGTGATAGGAGAGGAAGCCAAAAGATCAAAGTGATTAATTAGCACCATAATCACTAAGTTAATGGCATAACCACCACTATAAACATGGGTCATAAACATGTAGTTATTGGCTATAACCATGCAATTAGTGGAGAGATTCTCCTACGTGGCAATGAAAGGCATCTTTCTAAAACAATGTTTCAAGACAACATTGCTAGCCTTAGCATTACTTCCAACATCTATTGTGTATAAAAGTTCTTATAAATTGCAATTCTCTTATGCAATCAAATAACATTTTCTAATTCACATGAACTCTAAAATCATGTGATTTTTTTTTGTTGCAAAAAACTATAATTCATTTCATTCATCCACAAGGGGCAAAAGAAAGAATACAAGACTTTACAAAGAATAGTCACTTAAGCTTTTTTGAATAAAATGCCAATCAAGCGTTAATACTATCTCTAATTCTAACATGAATAATAGGAAAACAATGTAACAATGAAACACTAATAGTATATTTGATGCTACTTAAGGCCTGCTCAACTGAAGACTATGTTCTAGTAAAAATTCTTTTGTTTCGTTTAGTCCATATCCCATATACTGCACCTACCAGACAACATACATACCAAGCATGCTTCCAATGCTTCTTTCTCCCTCGGACCCTACGCCATTTGAGCTGCTCAATGTAGTTGTTATTATGGTTGTAGATTCTCATACAATGCATTAGTCCCTCCCATCAAACTTGGGAGTAAGGGCACTTAAAGAAAAGATGGGTGTGAGACTCATTTGCATTCCTGCAAAGACTGCATCTGTTAACTATAATCAATCCTGTATGCCGTAGTTTGTCCACTGTGGCTAACTTCTTTTGCACAACTAATGAGGTACAAATAGCATGCTTAGGCTCCACAACCTTATCATAGACAACCTTAAGATGAGGAATAATCCCAAATTTAGGCCTAAACCAGTGATAAGCAGATTGAATTTGATAAGTACCCCAAGCACTCCAGCTTTGAAGCAAACCTTGGGCAGCCTGAGTTGTACCAGTGGCCTGGATGAAATCATTTTTGATAGCAATTATACACTGCATACTTTCAACATACGGATTCCTAGAAGAGGCATCCCAAATAGAGCCATGCTTTAGATTATAAGCCTTGACCCATCTGCTCCATATGCCATCAGAAGGAGAATCCAACACCCACATCCATTTGGAAAGAAGGGCTCTATTCTTGGTCATTCTATTAATAAGATTGATATACTCTTAGGCATAAGAACACTAGGACACCAAAAAGTCTCCAATCAAATGATGATAGAGTTCAAAAGCTGAACTTTTTATGCATAGGAAAAAAATCTAGAAGATTAGTGTTGTATAGTACGTAGCCTGTACTTTGGTAATGAGAGCCCCATACTTGTCAATAGTGTTCCTACCTGTATTCAAGGGTAAACCGAGATATCTAAAAGGAAATGACCCCTCATAGAAGCCAGTGGCCTGTAACACGTGATTCCTTATATCAACATGAACTCCTCCAAAGTAAATTTCAGTTTATCCGTATTAGCATGAAGCCCAGTCCACCTAGCAAAAACAAGTGTCTAGAACACCTTTTACAAAAGGACATCCCCTCTTGTGAAAACCATTAGGTCATCAGTAAAGATTAAATGAGTCAGGCCAATTTTTGTGCACTTATGATGATAAGAAACAAAAGGCTGCTTATTTATCTCCCTTAAGTATTTTCAAAGAATTTCCATACTTAAGACAAAAAAAATAAGGAGAGAGGGGATCACCTTGTCTAATGCCACTTTCCCCCCTTAAAAAAATCTATGAGATGCTCCATTAAGTTTCAGAGAGAACCAAGGGCTATATATTCACCCCATTGCCCACTTAATGAAATTGAAGGAAACTGGAGAGTATGAAGCATATTCTCAATAAACTCCCATTTCAAAGAATCAAATGTCTTTTTGATATCTACTTTTATAAGGCTTCCAGGGGACAGATACTTCCTATCATAGCCCTTGACCAAGGATTAAGATAACATGATATTCTCATGAATATTTTTACCCTTAACAAAAGCAGCTTGTTCAAGCCCTATGATATAGGGAAGGATCAGTTGTAGCCTATTAGAAAGAATCTTACTGATGGTCTTATAAAAGGTAGTACAACAAGAAATGAGTCTAAAATCCAAGACAGAAGCACTGACCTTATTCTTAGGGATAAGAGTAATATAAGTAACATTAGCCTGCTTCCCAAGTCTTCCAGAAGAAAAGAAAGAATTGACAGCTCTACAAAAATCATCCCCTACTATGTGCCAACTATGCTTGAAGAAAACATAAGAAAATCCATCAGGACCTGGGTTTCTATCAGAATCAATACAAAATAAAGCTGCTCTTATTTCTTCCCTAGCGATGGGCTTGACCAAGCTATCAAAATCAAAGTTTTTCACACAATTCATTTTTTGAATGAAGTCGCATCAAAGGGAGAAACGTGACTCCTAGTCCCCAACATACTCTGGTAGTATTCAACAAACCCTTCATCAATTTCATGCAGACCAATTCTATCATTCTCATGTCTATCCTTAATCTGACCAATAATTTGTGGGAAATATCGGTATATTTCAACATGAAATTTAAGGATTATAACGAAATTATAATATATGAAATACGAGTCATAAACGAAAAGCATAAAGATTAGAATCAACCTTTGGTCCTAGCAATATGGCCTAAGAACAAATTTCGAGATCGATATTCTCCTAATCGTTGCACCCAAGATGTTATGAGAAATGCCTTTTCTTGTGCTAGAATGAACAAAAATTACTTCTAATTTTCTGAAAGTAATTGTATGATGATCATGTAGAGAAAAAGAGTTTATATACAACTCTTTTTTTTCTCTATTGTAGCCGTCCAAGTAGTAGTCTAGTAGAGGGAGGAGTCTTCCCTCTTTTTCTTCTACTTGTATTAGGAAGTGGAGTCAAGATAGGAGTCTTCCTTCTTTTATTTATTTAATGTATAATATGTGTATGTATTATTATTGTCATTTATGTTGTCATATATTATTAAGTCCATACAACATCTTGTAGTCGATTTATTAATACCGGTCTGACATCATTTATTATGACAATATCGTATAATATATAAGTCAACTATAAATATCGTATATTTATAATTTGCTAATTAAATATAATAGTTTATATTTAATTACGAATTAACATTTAATTCGTTAAAGCTTACATTATTTAATCGTATTAAATAATTACATTATATACATTAATTAGATATAACAGTTTATATTCAATTACGAATTAACATTTAATTCGTCTCAGCTAGTATTATTTAATCGTATTAAATAATCGTATCATCATTACATTGACTAACCTTTTAGTCATATACATCGACTAACCTTTTAGTCATATAAGGCATCAATATGATTATATTTTTCATATAATCATATCTCTCAAACACATCCTTTAGGTGTGACTTTTAGGGACCAGTTGATCACCGCCATTAAAATGACAATAACGTCAAACTTCTAGCAAGCCAACCGTTATCGATAAACGTTAATCAACTGATAAGAATACTAAGTATACCTTGTGAACCTGTAAGAGATTTATACACGTTATCACACTAACTGTGGAGGACACTAGCTCCAACAATCTCCCACTTGTCCTCACAAGTGTATGTGCGATAACCGATTCTCATATCCAAAATTTCTCCCACTCAATGTAAAACAATTTGCAGAGTCCGTATTCACAAAGGTCGTATTTTACAAGTGATCAATATCAAGAGTGGTTTTCCCGACTAGAGAGTAACTTAACTGATAAACGAATCATTATTCGAGCATGGCCATGCATTTCAGTTACAACTCCTCGAGTGGCCCTGAGAAATAACAAAACCTGATAAAGGTTGGATATTTTCTTCAACTCAAATCCTGCAGATACAAGCACAGTATGAAATGACCCAGTAAAAATCTGCTTAGCCTCCTGTTACGGTCGACCATGAGAAAGAAACCAAAGTCACCCAAAAACTGCCTTAATCTCAAGAGACAGTCGATAGTCAAAAGAATCGACTCTAGGAACACTATGGACGTCCAATCCACGACCTGGCACCGAATGTTTTTAAACATTTAGGACTCCATAACGTTGTCACAATGTCCTACGAGGTATCTTTATAACTCGTATCTGTGATCGATCAGTCAACCATTTGACTTATGGCTCGTTGAACCCACCATCAATCAACTTCACAATATAATTGTCAGAGTTCTCAGCTCATGTGGGCGATTACAGACCAAAACAAATATAATGTAATTCAGTTCACTTTGTGGCGTTCAATGTTGTCGTACAATCCACATGAAAAACAAAATATGAAACAGTACGATGATGTTATGAATAGTATATGAAAAAGATACATTTATCTAATCCATATAAACAACTACTACAACTCAGAAACACGTTTAATTCCCATGGAAATAATGTGCCCTTCATGCTTATCATATTTTAACGTTTTAGTGAGAGGGTCCGCGATGTTGTCATCCGAAGCAATCTTGTCTATCACTATCTCCTTTTGCTCCACGTAATCTCGGATCATGTGAGCTTTCCGAAGTACATGTCTAAACTTGTTGCTAGACTTAGGCTCCTTAGCTTGGAAGATGGCACCCCTATTATCACAATAGATGGTGATTGGGTCATTCGAACTAGGAACTACGGTTAGTCCTTGTAAGAACTGACGCATCCATATAGCTTCCTTTGCAGCTTCCGAAGCGGCATAGTACTCGGACTCAGTTGTAGAATCTGCTATAACACTCTGTTTGGAACTTTTCAAACTGACCGCAGCGCCATTAAGAGAATCCAGACTGAGATTTCGAGTCATCTCGATCCGTTTGGAAGCTAGCATCCGCGTAACTGATTGCGCATAGCTTAGTATCTCCTCCATAAGTCAATACCCAATCCTTAGTCCTTCGTAAGTACTTAAGGATGTTTTTAACAGCCATCCAGTGTGTTTCACCTGGATTGCCTTGGTACCGACTCGTCATACTCAATGCATATGTCACGTTTGGACGTGTGCATATCATTGCATACATGATCGATCCTATGGCAGATGCATAAGGAACATGACTCATGCGCTCGACTTCTTCCGATGTCTTGGGTGCCCGAATTTTACTCAAATGCATCCCATAAATCATTGGAAGGTATCCCTTCTTGGAGTTGGTCATGCTGAACCTTTCAAGAATCTTATCTATATAAGACTCCTGACTGAGTGATAACATCCGTCGTGATCTATCTCTATAGATACGGATCCCCAATATGCGTTGTGCCTCACCCAGATCTTTCATCTGGAAATGGTTCTTTAACCATAATTTTACCGAAGATAAGAGAGGAATTTCATTCCCAATCAAGAGTATGTCATCGACATACAATATCAAGAAGACAATCTTACTCCCACTCGACCTGACATACAAGCATGGTTCCTCGACCGATCGAGTGAAACCATTCTCTTTTATCACCTGGTCGAAACGATGATTCCAACCCCGAGAAGCTTGCTTAAGTCCATAAAGGGAACGCTTAAGCCTGCACACTTTCTTAGGATTTTTAGAATCTATAAAACCTTCGGGTTGTACCATGTACAATTGCTCCTCCAAATAACCGTTTAAGAAGGCGGTTTTCACATCCATCTGCCAAATTTCATAGTCATGAAAAGCGGCAATCGCTAAGATTATCCGAATGGAACGCAGCATAACTACGGGTGCAAAAATTTCATCATAATGCAATCCTTGCACTTGAGTGAAACCTTTTGCCACTAGTCGTGCCTTATAGGTGTCTAGTTGTCCTTCTACGGAATGCTTTATCTTATAAAGCCATTTGCACTGAAGAGGCCGTACCTTATCAGGCAAATCAACAAGATCTCATACGTCATTCTCATACATGGAGTCCATCTCGGATTGCATGGCTTCAAGCCATAGCTTAGAGTCGGAACAGGTCATGGCACCTATATAGGTAGCGGGTTTGTTACTCTCTAGGAGCAAAATGTCATCTTTATCATTCTCCTCGACCATACCAATGTATCTGTCTGGAGGAATGGAGACTCTACCCGACCTCCTAGGTTCCTGAGGAATATTAACCATATTTGAAGTTGAAGGAACATCTTCCTCCATCGGTTGCTCGGTTGTTGGTTCTTGAATCTCCGACAGATCGAAGGTTCTATTACTTGACTTGTTCTCGAGAAACTCTTTCTCTAAGAACTTCGCACTAGCCGCAACAAAAACTCGATGTTCGGTAGGCGAATAGAATTAATGACCAAACATTCCTTTTGGATAACCAATAAAGTATGTCTTGACCGATCGCGGGCTGAGCTTATCCTCGTGTCTCCACTTGACATAAGCCTCGCAGCCCCAAACCCGAATAAAGGACAAGTTAGGGACTGTTCCCTTCCATATCTCATATGGTGTCTTGTCTACAACTTTAGACGGACTTCGGTTAAGTATTAGAGCAGCTTACAAAAGAGCAAAACCCCATAATGAATCAGGTACTATCGTGTGACTCATCATGGATCGAACCATATCAAGTAATGTTCGATTTCTCCGTTCGGACACACCATTTAATTGAGGTGTTCTAGGTGGAGTTAACTGTAATACTATGCCACAGTCTTTAAGGTGTTGATCAAACTCATTTGAAAGATATTCGCCACCACGATCTGATCGAAGTGCTTTAACCTTTCTTCCCAGTTGGTTCTCCACCTTATTCTGGAATTCCTTGAACTTTTCAAAGGACTCACTTTTATGCTTCATTAAGTAGACATATCCGTATCTACTCAAATCATCCGTGAAAGTGATAAAATATCTATAGCCGTCTCTTGCGTTGATTGACATTGGTCCACATACATCAGTATGTATGAGTCCTAATAGGTCATTAGCACGCATTCCAACACCTTTGAAGGAAATTCGAGTCAGTTTGCCGATAAGACATGATTCACACGTGCCAAATGATTCGTAATCAAATGGGGAGATAGTCCCATTCTCAATGAGCTTCTTTACACGTTTTTCATTTATGTGTCCCATACGACATTGCCATAGATAAGTTTGATCTTTGTCACCAACCTTTACTTTCTTATTATTCACATGTAATATTTCTGTGGTTTGATCTAAGATATAAATGCCATTCATGGAAACTGCTTTGCCATAAACCATTTCATTCAAAGAGAAAATACAGCTATTGTCTTTTATTGAAAATGAAAAACCGTCTTTATCAAGCACGGAAACAGAAATAATGTTCTTAGATAAACTGGGTACATAGTAACAGTTATATAAATACAACTCAAATCCACTCAGGAGTTGGATTACGTATGTTCCCATTGAGACTGCAGCAACTTTTGCTCCATTCCCGACTCGCAGGTCCACATCACCCTTTGCGAGAGGTGTGATGTTTTTTAGGCCCTGCAAATGATTACACATATGAGAACCACAACCAGTATCAAGTACCCAAGTTCCGAAACTTGCATGGTTAATCTCAATCATATGAATATAATATGACATACCAACAGGAGTGACGCGACCTGCTTTTATGTCCTCACGGTACACGGGACAGTTCCTCCTCCAATGCCTAGTCTTGTGGTAATGGTGGCACTCAATGTCACTGTCCTTGCTCTTTGCCTTGACTTGTGAGCTACTAGTCTCACCAGGCCCACTCTTACCCTTTCTTGACTTCTTAAACTTTGGCTTCTATACATTTAGGTCGCCATGAGCCTTGCCCTTACCTTCGTTCTTGTTGGAAATCATGAGAACATCTTGCTTCATGATCCCACTCAATTTCAGATCCTTCTCGGTCTGTACGAGAAGTGAGTATAGCTCATGAAGACTTTTCTTCATGTCATTCATGTAGTAATTTGCCCTGAAAAGGGCAAAACCATCATGAAGTGAATGAAGCACACGGTTAATGACTATGCTCTCACTGATTTTGCAATCAAGTGCCTCCAGTTTCTCGACATTCTCAATCATATCAAGAATGTGTGGGCTAACCGGTTGGCCCTTCTGGAGTTTCGCCTCAAAGAAGCGACAAGTATGCTCATAAGTAACGATTCTCGGTGCTTTTGAGAATTCATTAGCGATCGTGGTGAAAATCTTATTTGCACCTTGGGCAATGAAGCGTCTTTGCAAATTGGGTTCCATTGCAAAGATGAGTACGTTCTTTATCGCAGCCGCTTTCATAACGAAGTCACTATAAGCAAGTGACTCGTTAGCTCTCGCATTGGGGTCTGGGTTTGGCGGTATTGGCTCAGTCAAGTACTGGAGCTTGCCGTTAGCAATGGATGCATTCCGTAATGCCGCCTCCCAGTCCGCAAAGTTGGACCCGTCATTCTTCAGTCGTGTGGACTGATTCATGTGGTCCATGAAAGTTTTAAGCCAGGACTCACGTGCGAGTGTGGCACTTGGCATAGGGACATCATTATGGCCAGCCATTTGTTATAGCAGTATTATCAATATAAGACGAATTCTACACTGCGAAAAAGAAGAAAAATATAATTGTTGAGTTTATAAGCATACTCATCGATATGAATTAAGTCTAGTGCAAAAACTTGTTTAATGCGAAAACTCAAGCATTTATACAATTGACCTCCCTCAAGAATTATATAAATGATCCCAAGACTCAATTATCTGTAAATTGATAAGCCAACCTCTTGGCTAATTCTACCTTTAGAATTCTTGGTCGATAAAATTTTATCTATAGTCCATCATAATCATGAGAAACTCTTCGGATTATAATGTTGAGGTAAAATAAGTCAACACATACTACTTACCCAACGTAGAAGGGGTCATATGGAGAGTAAGGTCATATATGCCTACCGACGAAGAAGGGATTCATAGTAGTTTGGCCTATAAAGACTAGTCTCAATTTTAGGTTTTAGAGGAAGATCCCATCAACTTTATTTTACTTCATTTTAAGTGAACGAATATCTAGCATGCGAGAATGAATAAACTAAGATGATGGCTTAAAATTCGTGTGACATCTTTATGTCCATGATAACTAACATTCAAACTATATGAGTCAATTTTCATGCAATTTTAGTAGTAGGTGGTTTGGTTTAGGCGGAATATGATGCACTAACTATCATGTGAAGAAAAGCAACAAGAACGAAAAAATACGTAAAATTACAAAGTCCTAGTGTGACCTATCTACCAAAATGAACAAAAATACAACTTTGGAATCCATCCAAATTGGACCCGAAAAGCTTGTCTTGATGTTCCATCTTGGTCCATGTAGCGGGAGTGAGCAATCCGATCTCCATCTTTAGTCTTCTCAAAATACATTTAATAAATTACAAAATATAAACCTATTTACATTCTAATTTAAAAACATAATTTCAAAGAAAACAAAGGGAGATTCGAGATCTCAAAATTACATCAAGATCATGTTTCCATCATTACGAAAACATAATCAACTAAGGCCACACTAGGTAATACAAATTACAACCAATTGCAAAAATACGTAAATAAACCATTCAAACGAATCATTCAACAAAATAAAATGCATCAACAATAAATTAATCATTCAAGACATAATTTCTTAATTATGTAGAGTAATTTATCCAAACCACCTATTTTAAATGAACAAAATTATGTGACAATTCCTTAATTACTCACAATAATTCCAATCAAACATAATCCAATTTTAATTCATACTCCCTCCCATCCAGACCAAAGGTAACATTGGGCTTTTTGCACTATTCATGAGTGTGGAGAATCTTTGATATTATTCCTAATATATAAGAGAAAATATAGTCATGCGAGATCTTGTTTGATTCATCATCATGAATGCTATAAGGATATCAAATTATTATAATTTTTAATAATGTGTAACTAAAGATATTCACGTTGCAAAACGCGTCTCGACAAGTGTGAAAAGCCCAATGTTACCTTTGGTGTGGATGGGAGGGAGTATTATTGTATAATATGAATTAATCCAACATTATTTTAAACCGTTTTAAATAATTGGGTATCCAATGATTGTGAACTTTTTCACAACAACAATTATACATTATCAATATAATGCATAAACAAAAAAATCCGGCCAACTTAAAAAAAACAAAAAAAACTCCGAAACAATTTTTTTTTTTTTTTTATTAAAACAGCAGCCACGGGCTGTTTATTTTTTTTTATATTTAATTTGATGTTGCTAATATTACAAGATCGGTACAATTATCAACATTATCCCGCAGCGGAAGCAAAAGGAATCAATTATTATGTGTTCAACTTCCTTGAACTAGTCAAAGATCTTATCAATATAAGAATTTTGACTCAACGCTAATATCCTTTTATCTCCATAAATCCAGATATCTAAAAGACTACTTCTCCAAAATCTTTCATCATCTAAAATGATCAATATGTCTCCACATATAAGACTGATGAAAACCATATTACTCCCACTAAACTTCATGTATCAACATAATTCCTCGAGATATCGAGAAATATATATGACATGATTGACACACTAATTCCAACTCTTTAGTGCTTACTTAAGACATCCTCTTAAGCTTGCAAATTAACTTAGGATAATTAGGATCTACGAACCAACAGGTGAATATAAAATATACTACCTCTTCTAGAATCGTATTCAAGAAGGTGGTTCTTTGAGATCTAGTTGACATCATACTATTATGATATGCTGTAATCGCTAAGTATATTAGAATGGATCGAAGATTTAAGGTTGGTGCAAAACTCTTTGTCTACCAATTTATCTTTGAAAACATTTTAATGTTCATCCATGCAAATTTCGATCTTAAAAATCAATTTACATTGAATAGGTCGTACTTTTTCAAGTAAAATTTACCAGGTCACATACCTGACCATCACGCATGGAGTCCATTACGAATCGCATGACTCTAAGCCATATCAAGAAGTTGGGACTAGAAACAGTCTTTTATAAGTCACAGATTAAGATTAGAATTCATCACTATAAAGAAGTGATAAAATTTCACCTGACCTCTTATGTTCCAAAGAAACAACTACTGAACAAGTAATGAGGAAAACCTTTTTCGGACCATATGCTCAGTTTGTGACTCTTGAAACATTTTCTCCCACACTGTCTTATCAAGAAATAATCGTATTTTTATTGAAAGACAGCATCACGAGTCACAAACGCTTTGTTCTCGTGGTCAATGTGGGATTATTGAGCACTTGTTTC
Source organism: Heliosperma pusillum (assembly GCA_022085475.1). NCBI lineage: Eukaryota > Viridiplantae > Streptophyta > Magnoliopsida > Caryophyllales > Caryophyllaceae > Heliosperma > Heliosperma pusillum. Next base: position 42,806 of record JAIUZE010066277.1, read on the forward strand.
ATTCAAATAACTTATAAATTAGGTTCGCTACCTACCCATATCGTATATGGAATTAAATCAGACTGTTATAAATGTGCTTTGATATGGTGGGAAAAGAAATAGCAGACAAAATAATAAGATCCCAAGGTTAGTCAAATGGCTCAGTTTGACTTGACAAAGACAAAACCATATCGTATAAGGTTCTGTTTCTCTATTCAACAACGCCTTATCTCATAATGTGTGTTAGAGAAGTTAACTCGTGAAACTATTTCACAATACATTTGGTGAAAATCAAAGTCAATACTTAGATATTTATAGTTACGATTTAGTCGTAAGTCCTTGATCTAATACTCTAGTGGTTAACTACTTCTCATTGAAGCTCTTTGAACTTTTCAAAGATTTCTCTTAGCACCTCATTAAGTAGAATCAAACATAATATCTACTTAAATCGTCGGTAAATAAAGTGAAGTAATCATTACCATCTCTGGTTAGAGCTGGCAAGTCTGACCCGACCCGAGTGACCCGACCCGAAACCCGAGCAAAACCGACCCGACCCGAGAATACTGCAACCCGAAACCGACCCGACCCGACCCGATGACGACCCGTAACCCGTTGACGACCCGAAAATCATTGACCCGAACCCGACCCGAACCCGACCCGACATTGACCCGACCCGATATTGACCCGATTAAATTGACGCTCTGACAATTATTAACCTTAATAATGATCAAAATGAAAGTGATTTATTTTTTAAATTGATATGTTTGACTTAATAATGAATTAATTAAACCAAATAATAATTTAAAACTAGATTTAATGGAAAAATATTGAAATATTGCGAAAAAATAACCGGACCCGATTACGACCCGACCCAAACCCGACCCGACCCGATGTATCATTTGATCCGAAAATGACCCGACCCGATAACGACCCGAACCCGACCCGACCCGACCCGAAAGGGTTGTCTGACCCGATACGACCCGAACCCGATACGACCCGAACCCGACATGACCCGACCCAAACCCGACCCGACTGACCCGATTGCCACCCCTATCTCTGGTTGTGTTTGTTATTGGACCACGCAATTATATGTAATGAGGCCAATAACTCACTAGTTCGATTTCCTTTTCAACAAAAAGGGCACGAATCATCTTGTCTTGAATACAAGTGATATAGTGTCATTTCACCCCTTTTTATCTCGTTTTGTTTGCCTTTAACGCTCCCTAGGAGCGTTTCTACGTGTTTTACCTTCTTCTAGCATATTTCTTGCTTTTATCGTGCTTTTGTAGGTAAACCGTCAATTGGGGCGATTTCTACTTACTTTTGATCAACAAAGAAGAAAATGAATCATTCGGAGGACCCACGGCACACCTTGGGGGCCCCACATACCCTTGGGGGCCCTACTCGACACGCCAAAGCCCTCCCGAGTCAAGGCAAGCGAAACCGAGAAGGAAACAACAAAGTCAAGCGAAGGAAGAAGGAGAATGACCATCTCACGGTCGTGAAATGCATCTCACGGTCGTGAGATGCATGCCCAAGAAGCTTGATTATCGTGGATTTGGTTTCACGGCCGTGAAACTCATCTCACGGTCGTGAAACCTATGTCACGGTCGTGAAATGAACTTCACGGTCGTGACTTATCAGTGAAACATGACCTTGCTCTGCCAACTCCTTTACGACCGTGAAATGGAGTTTCACGGTCGTGAGACGTCTTTCACGACCGTGAAACCCATTTCACGGTCGTGACTTTGTCAGTCCATGAAGCTTCTCGAGGCCCATCTTTCCTTCATTTCGTAAACCTATATATAGACCCTCTTATGTAATTAAAGGGCACGAAACCCTAGATCTGAAACTTTCATATAATTAGTATTTAATCTTGGATTAATCTTTCTTAATTAAGCAAATTAGTCGGTTAATTAGTGATTTCAACTTGGTTTAGTGTATGAACTTGAGTTATATGCAAAGATTTGTCACGAAATCTTGGTATTTATATCAAAGTTCTAATCTTTCTCCAAGTTGGTATAATTCCTCTACTTAATCTTGCCATTAATTAAGTTTTCATTTCATTTCTTGTCATTTACTTATTGTTAATTGGAAAAATGTTTATTGTTGTTGATTTCATTTTGCAATCCTTAATTAGTGTTGAATTTTCTTTACATATGAGTGAGTAGAAACCTTGCTAGGGTTATGTGGGGGATTATGGGTACTAGTATGAGTTGATGTGTTCTTGTTGGGCTTAATAGTTGATTATTGTCTTATCTCCATGCTATGCTTATAACTTGTTTGATGAAATGCCTACTCTAGTTTGCATGATTCTTTCGTTTGTTTCGAATACCATAAGATCGAAAGTCGTGGTTTTTCGTAGAACCGCTAGTTTGGCGAGCCGTATCTAATGACGCGATAGCTAGTTAGAGTCGGTTTGAGGAGGAATTGTAAGAACAAAAGCCTCAATTCACCTTCCTAGATTAGATAACTTTTCAACTATTAGACCCGACCCTTTTACCCGACTTTACTACCCATATGAACCCACTCACCCTAGTTTTCCCCCTTATTTGATAAAAATCCAAATTTTCTAGTCTTAGACTCTTTTTGTTGTTTTTATTTGCTTTTAATTGATGTTATTTAGTTTAGTCAACAAACCCAAACCCAATTACTTTGTGACTTGCAAGAGACTTTAGTAGACTTTTAGATCACTTTTGAACAACAATCGTCCCTGAGATCGACGTCCCTACTTCACAACTATTTTCACTACATCAAAATGGCGCCGTTGCCGGGGACGGTGTATGTTTAATTTGATTGTTTTTAGTTTGCTTTAGTTTTTTTGCCTCTTGTCTTGAGAAACCTAGTTTCTCAAGGCATTCTCACAGTTTACATTTAGTTTTCTTGTATGCCTAGGCGAGCTCCCCCAAAGAATCAACCTCCAATCGATCCCGAGATCGAAAGGACCTTTAGGAGACTTCGCAAAGTCTTCAAAACCGCAAGTAGAGGCTCTTCTTCAAACCCAATTATCACAACGGAGGAGCTTTTACCTTCAATTGAAGAAAGGGAAATTCGGGAAAGTAACGAGATAGATATTGAGCATCCAAGTGTAGAGAATTGGGAGGATATTGTGCCGATTGCGGAATTTGTGAATCCTTTTGGAATCCCACCAACCATCCCACAAGACATCCAACCACCCACTCTTCTAACAATGCCTAAATTCTCATCTCACTCCATTCCCACGGAGGATACTCTTCCAAACACCACCCCCGTACCACAAAATCTCACCGGAAATTTCATTGCTAAAACCGCTTTTATCCAATTGGTAGAGAGAAACCAATTTGGAGGTATGCCAAGTGAAGACCCTCATCTACACATGGAGACTTTTTGTGATTATTGTGATGCCGTTTCTCAAACGGGAGTGACTCAAGACCAAATCCGATGGGTCTTGTTTCCTTTCTCTCTTATTGGAGCGGCAAAACGATGGTTGAAGAGTCTTGACAAGGTCGCTCTAGGTATTGACTCATGGAAGAAGCTAGCTCTAGCTTTTTATCAAAAGTTCTATCCACCGGAAAAGACAAATATGTTGAGAGCTAAGATAACCGGGTCAAGCAAAGGGATGAAGAGTCACTCTATGAAGCTTGGGACCGATTCAAGGAGATTATTCGTTCTTGCCCTCACCATGGTTTGAGTGAGTGGTTCTTGGTGCAACAATTTTGGAATGGACTTTATGAAGATGCTAGAGGAATTTTGAACATGGGATCAAATGGAAGGTTCACGGAAGTAGATGATGCTCAAACTTGGGCAAGGATAGAGGAGATGGCGGCCCATAACTCACAATTTAGTAGGCCAAGGCAAACTCCTAGGGGAAGACATGAAGTGAGCTCCGTTACCCAAATGGGAGCCGATTTTGGAGCTCAACTTAGCTCTTATATGGAAGCAATGAACCTCAAAATGGACCAACAAACGGCTCTATTCCAACAAGCTCAAAGTTCATTAACTCAACCTCCTATGCAACAAGTGAATGCTATGGTGATGGCACCAAGCTTACCTCAAGGGGTTTGTGAATGTTGTGGAACATTTGGTCATGATCCCCAAGAATGTAGAGGATCCGTGGAACAAGTAAATGCCTTTCAATCTTATAGGCAAGGAACCCCTTACTCCAACTTCTACAATGAGAACACAAAGAACCACCCAAATCTCTCATACAAAAGCCAAAATGTTCAAAACCCTCAACCACAACCATATGTTGCCCCACCCATGAGAAACAATCAACAAAATTTCCAAAGACAACAATACAATCAAAACCAACCTTCCTACAATCAACCACAATACAACCAAAATCAATACAACCCACCACCACAAAATCAACCTCCCATGCAACCACAAGTTGGGGATCCAAACTTGGACATTCACAAAGCGATTCTCCAATTGCAAAAAGATAACCAAGCCAAAGATATTATCATCAATAACATCCTTGCCCACAATAAAATGCTTGAAACTCAAGTGACTCAAATAGCCTCGGGGAGTTCCTCTAGGGGAAAGGGTCAATTACCTCCTCAAGGTAACCCACCTAGAAATGAAACCGCCAATGCCATACATTTGAGGTGTGGAAAGAGTTATGAGGGGCCAAGAATGCCAATTGAAGATGATAATGGAGAGGGAGACAAAGTGAAAGATGATGGGCCAATTGAAATTGAGGTTGTTGAATTGGATGATAAGGAGGAAGAGTGCTCTTCAAGTGAGCAAGTTGTTGTTGAGAAGAATGATGATGTGATAACAACAAACAAGAAGGTTGAGGAGCCTATTGTGATAAGGCTACCTTTTCCTTCTAGACAAGCCAAAACAAAACTTGATAAGCAACTAGGCAAGTTCATGGAAATTGTCAAGAACTTGGAGGTCTCCATTCCTTTCACCGACCTCATCACTCAAATCCCCGCCTATGCAAAATTTATGAAGGACATTCTTACAAGGAAGAAGTCATTGAGTGGAGTTGAAACCGTGGCATTCACCGGTGAATGTAGTGCATTTCTACAAAACCCAACCCCTCCAAAATTGAAGGATCCGGGTAGTTTCTCCATCCCATGCACCATAGGCAACATTACCATTGACAAGGCCTTGTGTGATTTGGGAGCTAGTGTGAGTGTGATGCCATACTCCATATGTGAAAAACTTGGCATGGGAGAGCTTAAATGCACAAACATTACACTTCAAATGGCGGACCGATCAACAAAGCAACCTTTGGGTGTGTTGGAGGATGTCCCGGTTCGAATTGGGAAATTTTTCATCCCGGTGGACTTTATTGTTCTTGATATGGCGGAGGATTCTCAAATCCCCATTATTCTCGGGAGGCCATTCTTGCACACCGCCGGAGCGGTGATTGATGTGAAACAAGGGAGGCTTACTCTTGAAGTGGGGGATGAGAAAATTACATTCAACTTGCAAAATGCCATGAAAGCCCCCAATCTTGGAGAAGCATGCTATTTCATTGACATTATTGATGCCTTCGTTGAAGAAGTTACACCTAGTTTCTATATGAGGGACCCTTTGGAGGCTATATTGACTTTAGAGCCAAGGGATATCATGGAGGAGCTACATGGGTTTGCGTTCGACTTGCTTGAAGCAACTTTGGAGGGAGAAGAGCTTGATGAAGAACAACTCTTAAGACTTGAGTCTATCATCCAAACTTCTTGTGCGGTAGACATTGCGGCAGAGGTACAAGCTCCTTCTCTTAAACCCCTTCCTTCTAACTTAGTATATGCTTATCTTGATGAGTCGAAGTGCAAACCGGTAATTGTAAATGCTATCCTTGATGATGATCAATTGAATGCATTGTTGTGTGTGTTGAGAAAACATGAGAAAGCTATAGGCTATAGCTTGGATGATTTGAAGGGGGTTAGCCCCGACTTGTGTATGCATAGAATTCATATGCAAGATGACCATGAGCCAAGAAGGCAACCCCAAAGAAGACTAAACCCCACCTTGCAAGAGGTTGTCAAAGGTGAAGTCATGAAGCTACTAGATGCCGGGATCATCTACCCAATCTCTTACTCCGATTGGGTTAGCCCCGTGCAAGTGGTGCCAAAGAAAGGTGGCACCACGGTAGTGAAGAATGATAAAGATGAGCTAGTGCCAACTAGGTTAGTGACGGGATGGAGAATGTGCATAGACTATAGGAGGTTGAATGCCTCAACAAGAAAGGATCATTTCCCCCTTCCCTTCATTGACCAACTCTTAGAAAGACTTGCCTCAAACAAGTATTTTTGCTATTTAGATGGATATTCGGGATTCTTCCAAATCCCAATTGACCCGATTGACCAATCTAAGACCACATTCACATGCCCTTATGGTACTTTTGCCTATAGGAGAATGCCTTTCGGTCTTTGCAATGCCCCGGCTACATTTCAACGATGCATGATGAGTATTTTTTCCGATTACATTGAATCTATCATGGAAGTTTTTATGGATGATTTTAGTGTATATGGGAAAGATTTTGATTTGTGCTTGCATAATTTATCCTTGGTGTTGCAAAAATGTGAAGAAGTTAGTCTTGTTTTGAATTGGGAGAAGTGCCACTTCATGGTTAATGAAGGGGTGGTTCTCGGTCATCTTATTTCGGAAAAGGGTATCCAAGTTGATAGAGCAAAGGTGGAAGGGATTGAGCAATTACCCCCACCTTCAAATCTCAAAGGGGTGAGAAGCTTCCTTGGTCATGCCGGCTTTTATCGCCGGTTCATCAAGGACTTCTCCAAAATTGCTAAACCACTTACACAACTTCTCCTCAAGGATACCCCCTTCCATTTTACTAATGAGTGTGTTGAGGCATTTGATAGGATAAAGGAAGCTCTTATTTCGGCTCCGGTCATGCAATCCCCGGATTGGGAATTGCCATTTGAGGTGATGTGCGATGCAAGCGATTATGCCGTTGGCGCGGTTCTTGGCCAACGGAAGGATAAAGCTTTGCATGCCATTTACTATTCTAGCAAGACCCTTGATGAGGCACAAGTCAACTATGCAACGACGGAAAAAGAGCTTCTTGCCATTGTTTTTGCTCTTGATAGGTTCCGTTCGTACTTGATTGGCTCCAAAGTCATTGTGTATACGGACCATGCCGCACTCAAATATCTACTTGCCAAGAAAGAAGCTAAGCCCCGCCTCATTAGATGGATCCTTCTCTTACAAGAATTCGATTTGGAGATAAGAGATAAGAAGGGTGCGGAAAATGCGGTGGCGGACCACTTGTCCCGGCTAAGCTATGATGAAAGTAAGGATGACATGCCTATCAACGATTCATTCCCGGATGATTTTCTCTTTGCAATTCATGAAACAATCCAAAATCAAGCACCTTGGTTCGCGGATTTTGCCAACTATATTGTGGGTGGTGTTCTTCCACCGGGCATCAACCACAATCAAAAGAAGAGATTTTTATTTAAGCCAAGAGATTCTTTTGGGATGATCCTTTGTTGTTCAAGGAGTGTGGCGATGGGATGTATAGAAGATGTGTTCCACAATGGGAGTATGATGAAATCATGAAGGGATGTCACTCCTCTCCTTATGGAGGGCACCATGGGGCAAGCAAAACCGTTGCTAAAATACTTCAATCCGGGTTCTTTTGGCCCTCTATGTTCCATGATGTCAAGCACTTTGTCCAAAGTTGCGATGCTTGTCAACGCACCGGCAACATTTCTAGGAGGAATGAGATGCCCCAAAGGGGGATTCTTGAGGTGGAAATGTTTGATGTGTGGGGAATAGACTATCAAGGCCCCTTTATTTCTTCAAGAGGGAATAGGTACATTCTTGTGGCCGTAGACTACGTGTCCAAATGGGTGGAGGCGGTGGCTTCCCCTACCAACGATGCCAAAGTTGTCATCAATTTCTTAAAGAAGATTATTTTTCCCCGGTTTGGAGTACCTAGAGCTCTAATAAGTGATGGAGGAAAGCACTTTCATGAAAAACGACTTGACTCACTACTTCTTAAATATGGTGTTCATCATCGTACCGGTTTGGGTTATCATCCCCAAACAAGTGGGCAAGTCGAAATCTCCAACAAAGAAATCAAATCTATCCTTGAAAAAGTGGTCTCAAAGCACCGCAAAGATTGGAGTTCAAAGCTCGACGACACATTATGGGCATATAGGACGGCATTCAAAACTCCTATTGGAATGTCGCCTTATAAGTTGGTGTATGGCAAGTCTTGCCATTTGCCCATAGAGCTCGAATACAAGGCATATTGGGCGATCAAAGAACTAAATCTTGATGCAAAACTGAGCGGTGACAAGAGATTACTCCAATTACAAGAGCTTGAGGAGTTCCGGCTCAAATCTTATGAAAATGCCCAATCTTACAAGGAGAAGACCAAACTCATTCATGACAAGAAGATCCTCAAAAGGGATCTCCAATGTGGAGACAAGGTTCTTCTATTCAACTCAAGGTACAAGCTATTTCCCGGGAAGCTCAAATCCCGGTGGTCGGGACCATTCTTGATCACCGAGGTAGGGAAATATGGGGACTTTGAGTTGGCAAGCAAAGATGGTCAAAAATTCAAAGTGAACGGGCAACGAATCAAGCTTTACAAGGAAGGTTCTCTCATAGGAGTAGTCGAGGCTTTGTACCTCAAGCCGACTACTCCTCATTAATTTTTGAACAAGAACGGGTTTTGTGAAGTCCCCTAAGAATCACAAATTTGTATATAATTCTAACTCATTTGACTAGTGTTCGATAGATATTAGTTTGCATGGAAATTGATTAAATTGACGATAATGAGGTCGAATTTTTGTTTGGCTAATTGAATCGTTAATTAAACCAATTTCCCGTTACTTAGTTAATTTTGCAAATTTTTAGTGCAATTTTTGTCAAAGAGAGTGTGAGGGAGGGATTTAATGTGTTTGTGATTGTTTTCGTAAGTTGAAATGAAAGAAACGTAGCGGAATGCTAAAGAAGAAGCGAGAAATCGAGCAAAGGGTGAAGATTTTGAAGCTAAGCTAAGGAAATCACGAGTTCTAGGTTTCACGGTCGTGAAATGGCACTTCACGGTCGTGAAACTGTGAAAAACAATGCAGTAGCTTATCTCAAACAAGTCACGGTCGTGACTTAAATCTCACGGTCGTGAAATGGCACTTCACGGTCGTGAGCACCATTTCACGGTCGTGAAACGACTTGGACCGAGATTTCCCTTATTCTCCCTTATCTTCTTCTTTCATTCCCTCATCTTTTCATTCAACCAAACACAAACTCAACACACAAACCCTTATCTCTCCAAAAATCACCAAAACTCCCTCAAATCTTCACCAAACTCCATCAAATCTCTCACAAATTGTCACAAAAAGCTTCTTTCTTCAATTAATAACACTTTGAGAACCATTTTTTCCCCTTATAAACACCAAAAAACCAAAAAAAATCGATTTTCAACCTTGGTTTTTCAAAAATCCGAAAATTTGAGATCTATTTTTTAGGTTATTTTTTTCCTTTCTACTCCAATAGAAAGTTGTTTCGGGGCTAATTGAAGGTTTTTCTAGCATTTTCAATTGTTTTAGAAGCTTCCTTTTTGCAATTTATTTTTTTTGGGAAAAAAGCTTGATAATAATGGCGGGACAAGGAAAAGGGAAAGCGGCAGCGGCAAGAGCACCAAAGAGGCGGAGACGCAGCGGGTCCAACAACCCGGACGCAAACGAAGATTTAGAGATTGAGCAACTTCCGGGTTTTCCGGAAGTCGTCTTTGAGATGGATGCTCAAAGACAAGCCTTCGCTGCTATTCAAGGGTTAGAGATGGAGCCCACTGTTTTTCTATGCCACGACATCATACGTCGTCTTGGCCTGACGGAAGCTTTGCGAAATTTTTTCGCGATCTCAGGTATGACTACTCTTTATTCCATGCATGAGCTCTCCTACCGGAGTCTCACGCTAGAATTTCTAAGTAGTTTAAATAGCTTGGTAAATGCTGAGAAAGTACCGTGTTTCAGTTTCCGTCTTGCTAATACTTCACATGTTGTCCCAATGGTTGAATTTGCTGCTATTCTGGGGTTAGATTTCCCTTCTAGGAGGGATACTGTAGAGCCAAAGGGCTATGATTTGAGCCCTCTTTGGATGGCTTTGACCGGTAGGACTTTGGTCGATTTCCGTAGGAATTCGGCCCTCCTAATTCACCACCCTGTGCCTCGTTTTTGGCATAGGTTAGTGTCGGGCACCTCCTAGGGCGGCAAGAGCCAAACTACCTCACCCAGCTAGACTTGACCCTTCTAGAGTCGCACTTAAATGTGCAAGGACATAGGGTTGCCTTCACCTTCCCCATAATGAATGAAATCTTTAGGAGGTGGAGGAAGTTGGGTAGGAACACCGTAGCCCGTAGGCAGACGGTGACCATGGGGGGTTTGGTTACTTTTTTGGCTAAACACTTTGACCCAAATTTTAACAGTGATGGGAGGTACGTGGCTTTGACCGGGGGGACCCTTCTTGACGAGAATTCCCTAATCTACTCGAATTGGATTAGGCTTGACCCGGAGAGGAGTTTTCTTTGGGTGATTAAGGGTGCAACCCCTTTTTACCTACCTTGTCATAGACTCCCACCCTTTTCCCTAGGGATAACACTATGGAGAGGCGACCCAGCTACCTGCTGCCAGTGACGGTGGCAGGTGGTAGGGCCATTTCTAGTGGTGCTAGGGAGGAGGGAGAGTCTTCCCAGCCTCGACCCCGACCCGCATCTAGACCGAGTCAGAGTGCACCCCAGGTAACGCTGCCTGTTCCCCCTTTCCCCCTGCCACATTTGCAGTTTCCCTACCCCTCACCCAGTTACGTGACCATCCCCCCTACCCCTTTGACTACCAGGGGTATGTTCACCCCGACCCGACCATCTCCCCCCAGGGCGACTACTTAACCGGTCTAATGCAGAACATGCATCTGAACATGCATGAAGACCGGGTCAACAACTATTATGCCTTCTACCCGAACTACTTTTTGCTGGCCAACCAAGGGTACATTGACCCTAACGGTTTGATGCCAAGCTGGGCTCAACCCAATTTTTTGTTTCCCAACCATGGAAACCGGGGAGGGGGCATGGAGACCGGGGGCGACCAAGGGAATAGGGAGGAGGTGGTGGTGGTGGTGGAGATGATGATGATGAGGATGATGATGAGGATGAGGATGTGATGGAGACCTTTTGAGAGGTTTTTTGTTTTTGTTTGATAATTGGAAGAGTCGGAGTGGTGTCTAGGTGGCTTGTTTAGCATCTTCCCCCTCCCCTCTAGTGTGTGTCTCCTCCTCTCCTCTCTTTGATTTGATATAATTTGTTTCTCTAACTTGTAATTTGTGTGTTTTATTGGTTGGCCTCGGCAACATTGGAGGCGGGTGTCCATCCCATCGGACACCATATTTTGCTCCCCGTGAAAAATCCAAATTGACAAACAACCTTGCATTTAGCTATTTTCATGCATCACGTAGTTAGGTGTCATTTTTAGACTTTCCCGTGGTTGGTACCCCCATGAGGGGCGTGCATTTATGCATTTTACCGCCACGATGAGACTCCGATATGGCACACTAGACTTTCTTGTGGGAGGTACCCCCATGAGGGGCTTGCATTTATGCACCTTACCACCACAACGGGACTCTAGATTAGCATATAGTTTAGTTGCATTTACTTAGATCATGCACTTGTATTATATCATTTTGCATTTAGTTTTAGGATTTTTATTTAGTTCATGCATTTCATATAGATTAGTTCGTTTGCATAACTAACCATCTTGTATATATTGTTCATATTGTGAATATTCATCAAAAAAATCAAAAATCCCAAAAACAAGTTTTTATTTTCATTTTTTCAAAATATAAAAAAAATCCAAAAACATGTTCTTTCCTTTTAGAAAATATTCAAAAACCCAAAAACATGTATCATTTTTTTTACTTTGAATAATCCTATTTCATCCATTGAGGACAATGTTTGTTCCAATGTGGGGGATAGGAAACTATTTTCATAGTTTTTATTTTCAATCATTCAAAAAAAAAATCCAAAAAATTGAAAAAATTTGAAAAATCCTAAAAATTAGCTTGTTTATATCTTAGTTTGTGTATATATTTGCATTGTTTTCTTCTAACCTCCATACATAGGTCCGCTACACATCGCTAAGAAACTTATTGAAGGGATTAAGAAGACCGTCATGGTATGATCGCTCATATTCATTCCCCTTCTTTCTTTCTCTACTTCTTATCATTTGAGGAGTTTTGGAGGAGTTTGTTGATGATTGCGGTGTTGATTTTGATGAATTGGCGGTTGTGTGACTTATGTGCTGTTAGGGGGTTTCATTAGGTTAATTGTCACGTAGTTCACTAGAGCATTTGCATTAGTTTGTATATATGTTGCTTAATTTTAGATCATGGCATATAGTTGCATTTAGGAGAACTTTTTGGAATGCCTAATTTGGAAATTGAACAAGCTTGGATAGACCCTTGTAGGTACTCTTTTTGCTTAGCACTTTGCCTATTAAAATAGATTTTGAAACACCTTCTAATGTGTATCTTTAGTATAATTTTCGCACCGTTTCCTAGAGCCTAGTCAAGGGCTTGCATTTATCATCTTGACCATCCCCATGGTGTGAAAATTCCTTGGTGAACGCTTTCCTAGGTGACTCTCGAGGCCATGTAATTGTCCAATCATCACATTTCACTACATTTGACAAAAAGGAAATTTTCCCATCAAAAGTCCAAAAATTGAGTTCAAACATAATAGAAAAAGAAAAGCTTGAAATTTTGCACATTTTTGCCTTAGTCCTAGCTTAGGGAGTGCATATGGAGACTTCTAGGCTCTTCTAGAGTACCCTCAATACATATGGGGTCGCTCTCGATGTCGCTACGGCGAGGATTTGCCTATTGTTGGTCTCCGCCGCACACCTTTCGCTAGGCTACCTTGCTCTCAAAAGGCACCCAAATCAAGCACCAAAAAAATCAAAAACAAAAAGAAAGAAAAAGAAAAGAAAAGAGAAAAAGAAACAAAATAAGAACTCAAACATCTCGTTTCCTTACCTTTTTGATGATTACTCCTACGTTGCATGGCTAAAAGGGGACGACCCTTCCTTTCACTTAGGTGAGAGGCGGAATTCCGATCCTACAGTGTCTTCTAACACCATGGGGCCCTCACTTTCCATCCCGCCTTTACCACCCTTGACAAAGTTTTCTAGTAAACGTGAACGAATATACTAATTTCACACAATAAAGAGGTAATTTATTTCTATCTTTCTAGGCATAGTTCTTTGTAAAACTAGTAAGTACATAGGAATTTGCATGCTTGAAATTTTTCCATTTTAGATGAATCCCGGCGCATGGATGAGGCATGTTGCCATTTGCTTTTGTAGATGCATTCTCATTTGTTTTGTGTGCTTTATTGCCTAGAATGCATCGAAGCTTTGGCAAGACCCCACTTGCCTTGCAAGAAGGTGTCCTACCTCATGGATACCTTGTTGTGATTTGAAGGGACGGAGCAAGGCCCGTTAACTGCCTTGTATCGGTTAGGTTTATCGTAGTTAATTAAGGGTCTTGACTATTGTTCATCCTTACTCGGGACGAGTAAGGGTTTGGTTTGGGGAGATTTGATATAGTGTCATTTCACCCCACATTTTCACCCCTTTTCATCTCGTTTTGTTTGCCTTTAACGCTCCCTAGGAGCGTTTCTACGTGTTTTACCTTCTTCTAGCATATTTCTTGCTTTTATCGTGCTTTTGTAGGTAAACCGTCAATTGAGGCGATTTCTACCTACTTTTGATCAACAAAGAAGAAGGTGAATCATTCGGAGGACCCACGGCACACCTTGGGGGCCCCACATACCCTTGGGGGCCTACTCGACGCGCCAAAGCCCTCCCGAGTCAAGGCAAGCGAAACCGAGAAGGAAACAACAAAGTCAAGCGAAGGAAGAAGGAGAATGAGCATCTCACGGTCGTGAAATGCATCTCACGGTCGTGAGATGCTTTACCAAAAAGGAAGAAATCGTGGATTTGGTTTCACGGCCGTGAAACTCATTTCACGGTCGTGAAACCTATGTCACGGTCGTGAAATGAACTTCACGGTCGTGACTTGTCAGTGAAACATGACCTTGCTCTGCCAATTCCTTCACGACCGTGACTTGGAGTTTCACGGTCGTGAGACGTGTTTCACGACCGTGAAACCCATTTCACGGTCGTGACTTTGCCAGTCCATGAAGCTTCTCGAGGCCCATCTTTCCTTCATTTTGTAAACCTATAAATAGACCCTCTCATGTAATTAAAGGGCACGAAACCCTAGATCTGAAACTTTCATATAATTAGTATTTAATCTTGTATTAATCTTTCTTAATTAAGCTAATTAGTCGGTTAATTAGTGATTTCAACTTGGTTTAGTGTATGAACTCGGGTTATATTCGAAGATTTGTGACGAAATCTTGGTATTTATATCAAAGTTCTAATCTTTCTCCAAGTTGGTATAATTTCTCTACTTAATCTTGTCTTTAATTAAGTTTTCATTTCAATTATCGTTATCTACTTATTGTTAATTAGAAATGTTTAATGTTGTTGTTGATTTCCTTATGCAATCTTTAGTGAATGTTTATTTCCCTTTGAATATGAGTGAGTAGTGTTTTATCTAGGATTAGTGGGGGATAATGGGTTTTAATGAGGGTTAATCTTTGTTAGTCGGGTTTAATTGTTGATTAATTGTCTTTCTTCCAACTTTTGCATACTATATGTTTGATGAAATGCTTGTTTGACAATCTTGCATGATTCATGTTTTTCGTACATTTCCGTAAGATCGATAGCCTCGGAATATGTTAGGATTTGCATATAGTTGGTGTATCCACCGTGTGTACGCGAGAGCTAGCTTGGTTCGGTATATGGGAGGGATTGTAAGTTCGAGAGTCTCAATCCACCGCGCCCAAGTTTGACTACCCATCAACTATGAACCCGACTCACTAGAACCCGAATTACCCATTTGAACCCATCAATCCTAGACCTTCCTTTTATTGATTCTTACTTGATTATCTTTCTCGTCTTAGACTTCTTTTGTCGTTTTTAATTGTTTTTAATTGTTGTTACACTAGTTTAGTCAACAAACCCAAACCCATAATTACTTGTGACTTGCAAGAGACTTTAGTAGACTTTTAGATCATTTCTAAGCAACAACCGTCCCTGAGATCGACATCCCTACTTCACAACTATTTTCACTACATCAGAGTTAAAAGATGATGGCAAGGGAAAGGGTAAAGTTGATGGAAGCTCAAGCCTTGACAATCAACCCAAGGAGGGTGAAGATGGGTATGTTGAAAGTATGCCTTATGAGGAGGAGATGATCAAGGATGCCGATGATGAAGGAGTAGAGGTGCAACCATTAGCAAAAGCTAAGGTAACTAAGAAAACTCTCATTCCAAAGGTATCTCCCGATTCTCCACTTGTTGTTTCCGATATCCCCTACCCTTCTAGAGCATTAAAGACAAAGGAAAACTTCAAGTTCACTCAATTTCGAAAAATGTTTGAGGGACTTGAAGTGACCTTGCCTTTCACCGAGGTCATATTAAACATGCTCACTTACTCAAAATTTTTAAAGGACATCTTGACTCACAAGAGGACTTTGGGTACCCAAGATTTTATGGTTATGGAGGCGGAGTGTAGTGCTCTCCTCATAAATCCTAACTCTTTCAAAATGCCTAAAAAGCTTGGGGACCCCGGAAGTTTCTCAATCCCTTGTGTAGTAGGGGGTGTCCTAATTTCAAGGGCATTATGTGACAACAGTGCAAGTGTGAGTGTCCTCCCTTTGACAATTGCAAAAAGAATTGGGCTTGATAGCTTGACCCACACTTCTATGACACTCCAACTAGGGGATAGGTCCGTTAAGCAACCTTTGAGTGTGCTTGAGGACGTACCCGTTAAGGTTGGTATGTTTTTGATTCCCACGGATTTCGTTGTCCTAGATATCCTGGAGGATAGCCACACTCCCATCATCCTCGGTAGGCCCTTTTTGGCCACCGGTGGAGTCCTCATTGATGTGAGGGAAGGGCGGCTAACCTTTAGGGTGGGGAACGAAACCCTTGAATTTAATCTTCCTCATTTAGTGAAGGGACCGATGTTGCATAAAGCTTGCTCCATAGAAGTCATAGAAGAAGTTATTGAAAAGGTACATGAAGAAGAGAAACGTGAAGAAGAAACTCTACAAGTGGCGCTCCATGATGAGGAAATGAGAGATGACCATGAGATAGATGATGAGCTTTTGAAGAAGGTGGAGGGCCTTCTCCCTACAAAGGTACAACTAAAACCCTTACCAACCTCACTTAAGTACTCCTTTTTAGGTGAGGGAGAGACTTATCCCGTTATTATCAATGCTAATTTGAGTGAGTACCAAGAATTTGAACTATTGAAAGTCTTGAAAACTCATAGGGGCTCACTTGGATATAGCATTGACGATATCAAAGGCTTAAGTCCTAATCTTTGCATGCATAGAATAGTCTTGGAGGAAGGTAGTAAACCTAAGGTAGATGGGCTACGTAGGTTGAACCCTAAGATGGCGGAGGTAGTGAAAAATGAGGTCATGAAGTTGCTTGAGGCCGACCTTATTTACCAAATCATCGATAGTTCGTGGGTGAGTCCCGTGCATGTAGTACCCAAGAAAGGGGGGGTGACTATGGTGGAACAAGAGGATGGGACTCTCCTCGCTTCTAGGCCCGTGACCGGGTGGCGGATGTGCATTGATTATCGCAAATTAAATGCCGCCACCCTCAAAGACCACTACCCCATCCCCTTTATAGACCAAATGCTCGAAAGATTAGCCGGGCATTCTTACTACTCGTTTCTTGATGGTTATTCCGGGTTTTTCCAAATACTCATTCACCCGGAAGACCAAGAAAAGACCACCTTCACTTGTCCCATTGGAGTGTATGCTTATAAGAGGATGCCCTTTGGGCTTTGTAATGCTCCGGGGACGTTTCAAAGATGCATTACGGCAATTTTTGCCGATTTTCTTGAGAAAAGTATGGAGGTTTTCATGGACGATTTTAGTGTCCATGGAGACTCATTTGATCTTGGGTTATTGAACTTGTCTAATGTCTTGAAAAGATGTGAGGAGCACAACCTCGTCCTAAATTGGGAAAAATGTCACTTCATGGTAGAGGAGAGGGTTGTGCTTGGTCACATCGTGTCTAAGAGAGGAATAGAAGTTGATAAGGCTAAGGTTTCGGTGATAGAAAACTTGTAACCCCCTACAAATGTGAAGGGAGTGAGGAGCTTTCTAGGCCATGCGGGCTTTTACCGACGTTTCATCAAAGATTTCTCCAAAATTGCCAAGCCTTTGACTTCTCTTCTTCTCAAAGACACCCCGTTTGTATTTGATGAATCTTGCTTGAGTGGTTTTTGTAGGTTGAAAGAGGCCCTTGTGACGGCTCCCATAATCCGATCACCGGATTGGAGCCTTCCCTTTGAAGTTATGTGTGACGCCTCCGATTATGCGGTCGGGGCGGTACTTGGACAAGTTGTGGACAAGAGGCACCATGTCATCTACTACACTAGAAAGACTCTAGATCAAACTCAAGTCAATTTTTCTACAACGGAGAAAGAAATGTTGGCCATTGTGCATGCCGTGGAAAAGTTACGGCAATACTTTGTTGGTTCTAATGTAATGGTTTACTCGGATCACACCGCCTTAAGACAATTGTTGGTGAAGAAAGATGCAAAACCAAGACTCTTGAGGTGGGTTCTATCACTTCAAGAGTTCGACTTGGAGATTAGAGACAAGGCGGGTGCGGAAAACGTTGTTGCCGACCACTTATCTAGGTTGACTATCGAAGATCATGGGTTGAAAGATGAGAGTGGCCCAATTAATGAGTGGCTAAGAGAAGATAGTTTGATGATGAATAGTTTAAAATCACCGTGGTTTGCGGACTTGGCGAATTTTATTGTGAGTGGGTTCATTCCGGAGGAGCTAGATGCTAGAGCTAGAAGGAAATTGAAGCATGATTCAAAACGCTACTTTTGGAATGACCCACATCTTTTCCGCAAGTGTGGTGATGGCATGTTTAGAAGATGTGTTCCGAGGGAAGAGGGAATGGAAATATTGGATAGGATTCACAATTCGGCCTATGGTGGCCACCTTGGTACATCTCGCACCATTGCAAAGGTGTTACAAGGTGGTTTCTTTTGGCCATCGATGTTTAAAGATATCCATTATTTTGTCAAGTCTTGCGATAGATGTCAAAGAACGGGGAACATAAGCCAAAGAAATGAGATGCCCCTTAACAATATTCTTGAGATTGAGCTTTTCGACTGTTGGGGAGTTGACTTCATGGGACCATTCCCAGACTCTTGTGGGAATGAGTACATTTTAGTTGCGGTGGACTATGTATCCAAGTGGATCGAGGCCGTGGCTACCCCAACAAACGATGCTAAAGTTGTTATCAAGCTTTTCAAGAATACTATTTTTCCGAGATTTTGGACCCCGAGAGTGGTTATTAGTGACGGGGGTTCACACTTTAGGAAGAGCACCTTCAAAATTTTGCTCTCTTCTCATGGTGTCACTCACAAGACCGCCCTTGCCTACCACCCTCAAACAAGTGGGCAAGTGAAGGTTTCAAACCGTCAAATTAAAGCCGTCTTCGAGAAGACCCAAGCAAAAGTCGAAAGGATTGGTCCCAAAAGCTCCCCGATGTGCTATGGGCTCTTAGAACCGCCTTCAAAACTCCTCTTGGCACAACTCCTTACAAGCTTGTCTATGGCAAGGCTTGTCATTTGCCGATCGAGTTGGAGCATAAGGCGTGGTGGGCCTTAAAAGAGAGAAACTTTGACATCGACATGGCCGGAGAGAGGCGTTTCCTCCAAATGAGTGAGCTCGAGGAGTTGAGACTTGATGCCTACGAAATCTCGAAGATTTATAAAGATCAAACGAAGAAGTGGCATGACGCCAAGTTGGTGGATAAGGATATAAGCGTGGGTGATCAAGTCCTACTCTACAATTCTAAGGTCAAATTGTTTCCGGGGAAGCTAAGGTCAAGATGGTCGGGGCCTTTAAGGTTATTGATATATCGCCTCATGGCGCATTCGAGCTTTGGAGTGAAGAGGGTGGCAACTTCAAGGTAAATGGTCGTAGAGTGAAGAGATACTATGATGGAGATGAGAAAGGCACAGTTGAAATACTCTTTCTTGGGGATCCCCTTCCCGAGGAAGAGTCTTGTTTGTAAGCTCTTATACTTTGATAGGTTTGGTGGAGTTCCTCAATAACCACCAATTTTTGTATATATCATGCATTTTAGGAGTAGTTGTAAGGATTTAAGATTGCATACTCGGGAATCATGGTCTTTGGAAGAAGTCTTTGGTAGGATTGAAACAATTGTAGTCGGGTTAAGTTTGAAACCGTGTCGTTAGGAAATGTTGATTGAGTCGAGATTGTTGGTGGCTTTGGGAATTTTTCTAGTGAAGTAGAAGGCGAGGAGAAGAAAGGAAGAGTGCTCCAGGCCGGGCATCCGGCAGCCGGTGCCCCTACCGGCCCAGAGCACTCCAGAAGGAAAAACTTTTGCGAGTGAAGAATTGAAGAGCATGTGCTCTAGGCCGGGCAGCCGGCGGCCGGTATGCCGACCGGCCTGGAGCACATCAGTGTTGGAAAAGTCGAAGGCAAACAAAAGTTGAACTATGTTCCTGGCCGGGCACCCGGCGGCCGGTGCCAGGCCGGCCTGGAGCACATTATCATTGAAAAATTTTAAGTTGGAAATTTTGACTTGCGTTCCTGGCCGGCCACCCGGCGGCCGGTGCTATGACCGGCACAGAGCGCATTAGAAGTGAAGTTTCAAAACCCAAATAATTTTCGCCTTGTGTTCTAGGTCGGGCACCCGGCGGCTGGTGCCTTGCCCGGCCCAGAACACATCAGTGGGTTAAAATCAAACGACGGTTCTTTTCATTCTTCATTCTTCTTTGATTTTTCTTCTTTCTTTCTCCTTCTTCCTTCAATAAACTCCACAAAAATCACCACAAACTCCTCTTCATCTCCATTAAACCTCACTAACAACCCACTACACTCCACAAAATCTTCCCACAAATCAAAACCCCCAATTGTTTCCCAATTTTTTCCCCAATTTGAATTGATTTTTGCTCAAATTTACCATGGCTCAACAACAACCCAAAAAGAGGACTAGGGCTCAGCTTGAGGCGGAATTAGAGGCTAGACTTCAACAATTAATCGAAGGAATGGGTCCGGATGAAGATTTTCCGAATGTTGTCTTCAATAGTGAGATTGCTCGAGGTAAGTTCCAATGTTTTAAACGCCGACACCTCCCCTATTCCCGATTCATTTGCAGAAATTATATGCAAAATTTTGGCCTTGATACCGTGACCTTAGAACTCTTTAAAGGTTTAGGGATGGGAGAGCTTTACGGGCAGCACTTTCGCACTTACCCCCGTCTTACATGGGAATTTTTGAGTTCATTTAGTCATGAAAAGGACCGTAATACGGGCATGGTCAAGACGGTTACTTTTCGCCTCCTCAATATTGCTTATACCATCCCCTTAGAGAAATTTTGTAAGGTTTTGGGTGTCAAGTTTCACAAAACTTATAAGGTCCCGGAAAATTTTAACTTGAATGATGTTTGGACCGCGGTTTCGGGGATGGGATTTGAGAAGGGGGCTAAGAAACCGGCAAATGCTTACCACAACGCTCCTATCCGTATTTGGCATAAATTCATGGGGTGGACCTTGTTTGGGCGGGAAGAGTGCCATAACTTCCGGTCCGATGAGCTTTCAATTTTAGCGGATTACTTGTTTCAAAAGCCAAATAAGTTTGGGGTAAACATTGGCCACCACGTTGCTCTTCACTTCCAAAAACTGTCAAATGATCCTTTTAGCCCAAGCGTTATTCACATTGGGGGAATTGTCACAAAAATAGCCAATGCTCTTTGTAAGAATGCTTTTGATGAGAGGAAATTGAAGTGTTTGAAGGGGAGTTCTTTATTGACGGAGGAGTACATAACAACAAAACTTGAGTGGGTCGTGAGGCGCGTTGAAGACGGGAAATTTTATTGGAGGGTTCGAGGGAGCAACTCAATTCCGCTCCCAAATAGTGAGGCTATGAGGGTTGTACCCGATAGTGAGCATTATCTCCTCCCCTTAGAGGAAGAGAACCCTCAGCAACCACTTGAAGAGAACCCTCAAGACCCATTAGCTCCCATCACCGCTTTTAGGCGAGATCCTACTATTCCCGTCACCACTTATAGGCGAGAACAACGAGGCCCAACTCCTACCTCTTTGCCTTATGTGAACCCCTCCTTTATCCATTTTCATCATTCTTCCCAACCCGAGACATCCTCTTCTACCACTTCTAGCTACCCGCCTTATGCAGATGAGTCTTATGCGGCGGACGGAAGCGGCCATATTGATGCTATACCCACCGATTTTAGTGGGTTCTCCTGAGACAGGATACCTAGACCACCCATGAGTATGATCCCTTAAATCCAAATCTTCATCATGTTTATATTTTTGTATGCATTTAGATACTTGTAATATATCCTAGTTTAGTTATCCATTTAGTTGCATTCATTTAGGCTTGCATTAGAATTTAATTTTGTAAAATATCGTCACATGTTAAGTCTTGCATCCATATAGTGTAGTTTGCATTGTATTTCTTTTGAGCATTTAGACTAGAATCATGCATTTGCATTTTAGTCGAAAACACACACAAAAATTGAAAACTTTCCAAAATACCAAAAATACCTATGTTATTTGTTTTGAATTCACCCCTCACACAATGTAAATACCTAAGTGTGGGGAGGGAATTCCCAAAAAAAAAACGCCAAAAACTTGTTTTATTTTTCTTTTTGCCCCTATTTTCATAATTCAGTCACTTACTCGAGGACAAGTAAGACTTAAGTGTGGGGAGGGTTTTATTTCTTTTGTATATATCGTTAATATTTGAAAAAAGTCGAAAAATGCCTAAAAATCGAAAAATTTGAAAATTTTCCAAAACAAATATGTTAAAATTAGTTTGTATATAGTTTATTTTGTATATATTGTCGTGTGTTTCCTCTTATCTCCATCCATAGGTGCGCCCCACATCATAAGAGGCACGAAAAATGGAAAAAGAAGACGTTATGGTGAGATCTTTCCTATTTTCTCCTCCTTTATCTCTTTTTCTTCTTACTTGTTGTTTGAGGAGGACGGGATGTGTCGTTGACGATGTTGTGGATTTTGTTGATTGGCGTGTGTGCCACCTATGTGCTTTTAGGAGATAGCATTAGCTTGTGTGCCATATAGTCGGTTAGAGCATGTGCATTTAGGTTGTACATATGCTAGATTGCATCATGGCATATAATTGCATTTAGAAAAATGATTTTTTTAATTTTCTATTTGAAAAACTTGTTGAATGTGCATAGTCCCTTCTAGCTACTTTTTCATTCATAAAGTGTTCATCTTAATCGTGGAATTTTAGACGCCCTAGGTTGTGCATTTCTAATGAGTTTTGACCCGTTTACTAAAGCCGAGTCACGAGTTTGCGCTTATTCCACCTCGACAACCTCAATTGATGTGAATATTCCGTTAGTTGAAAGAATTATTAGGTGACCGTCTTACTATGCAACCAAGCTTGATTCATTGTTCTTCCACTTTTACTCAACAAAGGAAACAAATCAAACAAGCTAAAAATATTGAGTCAAATATCATGTTTTCTTGTTTTCGTCAAGGATATGCAAAACGAAACTTTTAGGGATTCTAGTGGACCCTGATCTAGGGTCCCTTTCGATGCCACTATGGTGGGGATACCCCTATTGTTGGTTCCGACCGCGTGTCCTTGACGGAAACCGTGTGATATCATGCCAATAATTGCAAATCAAGAATGCAACTCCAAAAGAGAGAAAAAGAAAAAAAAAAAGAGAAAAAGAGAAGAGAGAAAACAAAGTGCTGAAATGAAAATTTTGCAAGCAATAAGACTCAATTATCCTTTTCCTTTAACCTTTCTTGGATCATTTACCCTTGAGTTGCATAGTGAGACGGGACGACCCTTGTGTCTCATTTATTTGAGAAACGTGAATTCCATATGCTATTGTGCTTAATAACGTCACGAGGATTTCATTTCCATCTTCCATTTTATCACTTTTGACCAAGCAAATAGTAGACGGAGCTCAAAATTCTCATTAGACTTGCACCGCTAAGAGGCGAACACTTTTCCATGCTTTATGATACTAGTGGCTTATAAGGATCATGCATTTATTTAGACGGTTTTCCTCATAGATACTTTCGTCACATGGATGAGGCGTGTGGTTTTTCTTTTGTTAGATGCATTCTTGTCATGGTCTTACGTGCTTATCATTTGGATGTATCGCAATTTTGTGCAAGCCTCTACTTGCCTTGCAAGGAGGTACTCTACCTCATGAGTATCTCGTTGTGAGTTGAAGGGACGGAGGAGGCCCGTTAATTGCCTACCATCGGATATTATTAGTAGTTTAGGTAGTAGCCTTAGTATTAGTGTAGTGATTGAATAAGGGTACATATAGAACTCGAGTCTTGTTTACCTACTCGAGGACGAGTAAGTCTTAAGTGTGGGGAATTTTGATAAGCATTTAATTAGTCACATTTTTCCTCTCGTTTTCGTCCCCATTTTGGCCCGTTTACACGGATTTGCGTACCCCTAATTGCATTTTGCTTCCCGATTTCCCGTGCTATGAATATCGGTCTCATTTTTCAGGAATTAAGGCTAAAACGAAGAAATCGGGCATAAAGGCCTTGCATGAGTCGGGATTTGGAAATGAGAAGAAAAAGAAATGAGAAGAGAGCTAATAGGGCGGCCGGCTTCCCGGCTCAGACCACAACTCCCACAAATAAAGGAAAAAGAGAGGAAGAAGAAATAGGTCAGGTAGCGCCGACCGGGCACCCGGCTGGGACTTTCTTTCCTATACTTAGATTATTTTTAGAAAATAGAAGAAGGAAGAGTCTGATGTGCTCCACGCCGGCCAGAGGGCCGGCGGCCGGGCACCCGGCCGGGAACACAAAACCGCATTTTCGCAATTCTCTTCTAATTTCTTTCTTAAATTTGGAGACACCTATAAATACCCTCTCCCTAATTTTTGTAGACATCTTTTTATCAACACTTAGCACAAAACCCTAGATCTGAAACTCTCATAGAATTAGCATTTAATCTTCTTTTAATCCTCCATAATTAAGCTAATTAGTTGGTTAAATTATTAATTGCAACTTGGTTTAGTGTTGAACTCGGTTTGTATTCAAATATTGGTGACAAAATCTTGGTTATTATATCAAAGTTCTCATCTTTTTCCAAGTTGGTATAATTCCTTTACTTAATCTTGTCTTTAATTAAGTTTTCATTTCAATTCTTGTTATCTTTTCATTGTTAATTAGAAGATGTTTATTGTTATTGATTTCCTTTTGCAATCCTTAGACAATATTGAATCTCCTTTGAATATGAGTAAGTAGTAATCTTGCTAGGGTTATGTGGGGGATTATGGGTTATAGTATGAGTTGATGTGTTCTTGTTGGGGTTAATAGTTGATTATTGTCTTGTCTCCTTGCTATGTCTATAACATGTTTGATGAAATGCCTACTTGAGTTTGCACGATTCTCTCGTTTGTTTCGATTACCATAAGAACGAAAGTCGTGGTCTTTCGTAGAACCGCTAGTTTGGCAAGCCGTATCTAGTGACGCGATAGCTAGTTAGAGTCGGTTTGAGGAGGAATTGTAAGACCGATAGCCTCGATTCACTTTCCCATACTAGACGGCACTTCAACTATTAAACCCGGCTTTTTCACCCGACCTTACTACCCATATGAGCCCACTCACCCTAGTTTTCCCTCTTATTCGATAAAAACCCAATCTTTCTCGTTTTAGGCTTTATTTGTTGCTTTTATTTGCTTTTAATTGTTACCTTTTAATTTGTTGCGTTTAGTAGTTTTTAGTCCCCTCACTAAATCCTTGTTAGGCTAGAATAGGACACATTCAAGCTTGTAGTTGACCCCTCCATCCTTTGTGGTTCGACCCTGACTTCCGCTATCGCATTAGTTGGGTTTTATAAATTGTTTTTGCTTGAGCGGTGCGCGACAAAACACCGTTCATCAACATATGCTTTGATTTTCCCCAAGGAATGTAAAACTCTATCAATAACAAGTTGTTCCGTAATGGTAAACCCTTTCACTTTAAGAGTCTCAACATGCTCAATCAATTTGAGTACATGAGGGCTAACCTTTTGGCCATGTTTTAGGTTCATATCGAAAAATGTGAAAGCCGTCTCATATTGAATGATCGTAGCTTGTGAAACAAACATGGTCACAAGCTTGGCATAGATCTCATAGGAGGTGATCATCTTTATGGCACTCCTTTGGAGATCGGCCTGCATAGAGAAAATCAAAACGTTTTTGATCGCGATGGACTCTTTGCGATAAGCCTCATAGGCTCGCCTTGCGGCGGCGGTTGACCTTTCATTAGGTGTATCGGGATAGACTTCGGTAAGGTAACGAATCGCCTTCCGTGGCCAAATGGAGTTGCGCATCCCAATCGGCAAATATAGCACCTGTTGGAGTAAATGTCCTCAACAATAGTGCGATCAAATAATTAAATCTCAATAATAAGAATACAAAGGGATGATGAATATTATAGTCAACTGGTCAACATAAATCGGTAACGATTGGCTCAATTGAGTTTGACGTTACTGTCGTATGACGGTGGTGATCAGTTGATCCCTTGAGGTCACACCTAAAGGACAATCCCCAAATCATGTACATTAATTAATTGTATAGTGATGCAGATTAATTAATCCCTTAAATTTGAACAGTTGTAAGTGAGAATTATATCTTATTATAATATGATTAAATAAGATTCATTTCGGTAATTTAATTGTTATATTACTAAGAATGCATTATGTTTATGAAACATTTGACATAAGTGAAATTGGTTGATTATAATTACAAACTGTTGTAGATTATATTAACCAAATATGAGATGACCCATTTTATTTACATGTAACTATTAAATGTGACTTAAAATGTTAAGTCTAATTTATTTGTTATGAAATTGCATTTAAATTAGTTAAATGTACATTTATAAGCCTAATTACATGTTACATGTCACATGTCACACTTGTGACAAATGACAAATTGCAAAAATAAAATGGACACCCATTTTATATGGGTGCACCGGTTTTGTGGTGATGGTGGGTAGGTTTTTAGTTTGTAATTTTATTCTAATTAAGAATTAGAACAAATCATTACTACAATAACCCATACACTCAACCTTACATTGTGAAGAACAATGTGAAAATGACAACACCCCACCCATGTGGGGTGTGTGTGACCGGTTCTCTCAAGCCAAGAGAGGGCTTGTTTTTCCTCTTATTTATTCTATACTATCTCATATAATTCATTCATGCAAAAATCTCTACTTCTCTCTAACCTCTCTCTAAACTTAAGAAGTTTACATAATACTTGGAGTTCATATTCTCTAATAATATACTAGTGTAGTATTAAGAGTTATTAGATCATTTTAAAGGGTTACTACATTTAATACTAGTGTAGTATTTTGTAGAGATTAAGGGTAGTCTTGGGTCAACTAATTGGAGAGTTTCTACTTTGAAACTTGGAATTCATCCTCATCTTACTAGCTCAAGATCAATATTTGAAAGGAGTTCAAATATTGTGCCCATTTCTATATAATCAATGTAAGAAATTGTTCTTTCCTTATCTTTTGTTATGCATGCATAAGGTACATATAGTTTAAGGGTAAACTATTAATAATATGATATTAGAAATGTCTAATATCGAGTTTAAGAAACTTACAGCACCATTGTTTTCTAATTTACATCGATCCATGAAGGATCGGAGCCAAGAAACATTTGTGAGATTTGGAGCGTTGGTAGTGGTGGATGAACTAGCATTTGCCATTGCGAATGAACAATTGTGATTACAAATTTTAGACATAAAGGAAAGGTCAACATATATCGTTTTATTATACTTGCAAACATTTAGAACAAGTTTGAACATTTATATAGTGACCTCTACCCAACTATTATAAATGATTCCGAGATTCAAATTCATATCAACTTGGGCACGATGAGCCAATTCATCCCTCATTAACATAATTCGGTAGATTAACTCTTTAATCAATTCTACTTTAGAACTCTCGGTAGATAATATTACTTTAATATTTATTTCTAAGCCCGGGACACATGCGGCTACGGTTGCGAATACATCCGTTGAGCTCAATCAAATTTCGATGTAATAACCTTTATTACCCGATGAAGAGTGATTTATCGTCAATTCAAACATAAAAGAAAATCCCAATATAAGTAGTATATATGGGTCGAATCCACGAGGATGGAGGGGTCAATGACAACGTCAAATAATGTCGTGTCTAGTAGTAACTTTTAGAGTCTTTCGTTCTACTTTTTACGGGTCATTAGCTTTGTTTTACGTTAATTTTAGTTTTTGTAATAGTGTTAGTATTTAGTATTTTAAGTCAAATTTAAGAGTCAAATCCCGAAAGTCAATAAAAGTCAAACCCGAAAACCCGAGACCCAAAAACCCGGAACTTGAAGTGGGCTAGCAAGGAATCATCAAGGTTTGAAGACCAAGCCAAATGGGTCAATGGAAGTCAAGGCGGGGTCAAATAATCATGGGGTCAACGAAAGTCAAGAAGAAAATCAAGGCAAAAATCTGGCAGTGCTCGACGCAGCCTGCGTCGTAGGACGCAGC
The DNA here is from genome assembly GCA_022085475.1 of Heliosperma pusillum. Classification (NCBI taxonomy): domain Eukaryota; kingdom Viridiplantae; phylum Streptophyta; class Magnoliopsida; order Caryophyllales; family Caryophyllaceae; genus Heliosperma; species Heliosperma pusillum. The sequence continues at coordinate 70,428 of JAIUZE010066277.1, forward strand.
CTGCGTCATCACGACGCAGCCTGCGTCGTAGGACGCAGCCTGCGTCATCTCTCAGCACGGGTTTTCTTCCTTTTCTCGTCTTGTCTTTTGGAAGCCCATCTTTCAAGGCCCCTAGGTTTGCGGACCAAGGGTATAAAAGAAGATTTCTGAAGAGAGGCAAGGGCATGAAGCATTCACCATACAACATCATATTTTCCTTAGCATTTCTCTCTTTTTGTTCTTCAAGTTTGGCTTTTGTAATAGGTTTTTCCTTAGAAATTGGTTGTATTATGAAGACTATGGGTAGCTAATCTCCTTTTTCTTAGTGTAATTTGAACAAGTTCTTCCCTTTTAGCATTGTAAGACTTTTTAATCCTTCCTTCTCTATTTAATTTCATCTTCCTTTGTTTGATTTTCATTATTGAATGAATTGTTGTTAAGACCAACCATCTTAGTAATTGTTTGTTTGATTAAATTGCATTGTCTTGATGAATTTGGTTGATTTGTCTTGATATTTGTTGATGCAACTTGAAAGATTGTAACTTTGGTTTAAAAGTTAGAATCTTTTGAGTGGAATTTGGGTTATTATGTATTTAGAACATGGTTTAATGTTTTAGTTCATGAATCTAGCATGCTTCTTTGGTTTTGTGCTTAAAGCTTGCATCTTTATTTATGCTTATGGTTTAATAAGTATGGGTTTAGTTGTATTGGGTCATTTATGGATGGTTTAATTCATGGTGGCTAATTCTTTGAAGTTTGCAATAGATAAATAGAGAAGGGAGGAAAGGAGGGATCTTTACTTTGTTAATTGTGGGGGAACTTGGGATAATTGCACTAAGTTGTTTTTCCTTATTTGAATCCTTGATTATTTAGTTGTTATTGGTGATTCTAGGATTGATAATCTTTTCTCATGAAAAACTTTCTCCCTATTTGTTATCTACATGTTTACCATTGTGAATATCATAGTTTGTAAGTAATTCTAGTCTTTGTTTCAATTAGTGTTTAATTTGTGGTTAGATTTATTAATTTGTTTAATCGGTTTTTAGCAAGAGTCTAGATTAGATTATTAGCATTCACCGCCTTCTCTTGGGTTCGATCCTTGTCTTACCCTTACTACCCTTTACTTAGGATAGTTTGAGTATAGGTTTGGTTTTATAAATTGTTATTTGGCATAGCTAGTTTCCGGAATTAACGACCCCGAAAATAAGCTCGTCAGTCAACTACAAGTTTGATTGCGTCCTAATTTAGCCTAACAAGAGCTGAATGAGGTGATTAACTACGAATTACTAAATGCAACAAACCTCTAAAATGATAAGGTTAAAAAAAATTATGAAAAACTAGGGTAAAGGGTTCACCTTATTAGGGGAATCAATGGGTTAGTGAAATAATTAGCAAGTGGGTAATAATTTGAGTAGAATTAACTGTCAATGTCTCAACAATTAATAATCTTCAACAAAGCTATTACATTTGTCTCAAATTACTCATATAAACACTAGTCTAATCATCTCTACCGCCGTCGCTTAAGAGATAATCAAACAATACTCGATAAATTGTGTAACTTTCGTTTAGACAATTCATCGAACACCTAGTGTGCATATGGGTAATACTCTAATTATCACCACGAGTCTATTAATTACTTAATCAATTCTCCCACATAATCCTCCCTTAGGCTCCCCCTAAACCTTAGAGGGAGACTACTCACTCATGTTGAGGGAAAACAAGCAACTAAACAATAAAAATAAGGAGATGAACATCATATTTTAGAAAAGAAGAATTCTAACGATCAAATGACAAATAATTAACTTGAAATAAAATAAATGTCATAAACAACTAAAAGATGAAGAAATTATACCAATAATACTTGTATTAATGAAATAGGGAGAATGTCTTCACCCAAAATCTTCAATACAAACCCAAGACTAGGATAATTTTACTATGAGAGACTAGATCTAGCTATTTGCATTGAGAAACTAACCTTAAGTAAGGAACGATTAAGAGAGTAATTAGTAAGTATTAGTGATAGGCTATGTCGCACACCTAATCAAAGATAAATTTCCCTAGACACAAATTAATGTAGTACGAGGGGTCGAACACAAGGATACGGGAATTTCGTTATGAAATGCTATGAAAAGACTACTATCAAAGTCGGTTTAATGGTTTGGTTTGGTTTGATGTTTAGAAAAATATGATGTAAATTAAATAATATTAAAAGAGTCTAGGGGAGTCGGGTCACTCATGCAAATACGTAAATGCTCATGTTAAACATAGGAATTCTTAATATTGTTAATTGTTTAGGCTAAAGACACTCATCTCTCGATATTAGTGTCAACCTTAGGTCGAGTCCTAGAAAACTTTCGTTATGACTAGAGTCGTCCTACTACACATGCTTTGTCTAATCCGATTCCGTGCCTCTCGACTTATAGAATGAATTAACAATTTTAATCAATGCAATTGGCCAAATAACAAAGATTAACAAAACAATACAAGCATGTGATAGAAACAATTTACCAATATTAGTTCATCCTTATTTTTAGGGGTGTTCATAAATAACCGAACCGTAAAAACCGAACAGAAAAAACCGTTAACCGCACATTTTTTTGGTTCAATTAACCGAACCGCAAAATAAATTTGGTTCGGTTAACCGAACCGATTTTTACACTATAAAACCGGTTCGGTTTCGGTTACCATTAATAAAAATTCGGTTAACCGGTTCGAACCGAAATTTAAAAAAAATAAAAAAAAAATAAAAAAAAATAACTCCAATTAAAAGAAACCTTAAGTCCCTATACCTCCCTCACAATCTTTCACTCTGCCTCCCTCCCTCACAATCTTTCACTATTCATTACCTCACAATCTCACTCCGCCTCCCTCCTGCTTTTCAGTCTTTCACTCCGCCTCTCTTTCAGTCTTTCACTCCGCCTTTTTCCTGCTTTTCCTTGTCGTGCGTCGTCCGTCGTGTGTTGTGCGTCGTGCGTCGTGCGTCGTCCGTCTGTTGTTCGGCTCATCTTCCTTCTCTGCCGTGCGTCGTAGGTCGTGCGTCGTGCCGTGAGTCGCCTGCCGTGCATCGTCGTGCGTCGTCTGCCGTCGTTCAAATCTGTCTCTTCCTTCATGTACTCTTTGTCTCATCTTCCTTCTCTTTTTAAATGTCTAAATGTGTTATTTACTTCCTAAATCATGATTGTGTGATATTTACAAATCTGATTATAATAAATCCATTTATATAGAAATCTGAATTTGTCTGTTCATTGTAAAAAATTCATCATATTAGACTATTAGTTGTTGACATTGTTGTTAAAAACTCAAATTTGTTACATACTTGCAGCAATTGTTCAGCATATGAAAAGAAGTTTAAAAAAAAATTTAAGCCAGTTCGGTTAACCGGCTAACCGAACCGTTCGAATCGGTTAACCGAACCGAAATTAACCGGTTAAATTCGGTTCGGTTTCGGTTCGGTTTTCTAGTGAACCGGTTGAGCGGTTAACCGGCATTTTAAACCGGTTCGGTTAACCGAACCGGTTTTGAACACCCCTACTTATTTTAACATTTACAACCTACTAATTATGCATGGCTTCCTTAATCCCTAGACAAATGAGACTACTCACTCATGTTGATAATTAAACTAATAGTATTTGATATAATAGGCATGATGAATATAAAATTACAAAAGTGAACAACTTTTTAATGGAATGTGTTATACTAAGTGAATGAAATTGCTACTAATACTTCTAATGTAAATAACAATGAAATCTTGATTTACTAGTTATACGGTTAATTAAATGACTTGTAAAGTAAATGACGAAGGTGAATACTAACATAAAACTAGAATAAGAATTACCGCAATCGAAAAGTATAACTCGGAAAGGAGAACAAATAACTCAAATGCTTGAATGAAAAGATTGAATTACAACTTAAAATGTAACCAAGTGTTTGAACAAAGTATTAACCAAATGTTTAACTAAATATGAAACTAAGAGAGACTTGTGTGCTTAAGGTAAGGGAAATATGATGAAAAGATATGAAAGAGATGCCCCAACTGTCGAAGTCCCTCTCCTTTATATAGGGAGAGGGACTTGAAACGTAAGTATTCACAGAAGTCAAACCCCGATCGGGGAATGGGAACCCCGATCGGGGTTTCATTAACCCGGCTATTATTCCTTAATTGCTCAATTTAATGCTTAATGAATCCTAAGCTATGTTTTTAATCACCTTAATTCTCCGGTTAATTGCATAGTTTTTGGATTCCTTGAGCATCCAAATGAGCATCCTATATTGAGTTGTGGACTCCTTGCATTGAGCTTCATTTTTTGGTTTCTCATTTGCATATCAACCCATTTCACAAATCTTCATGCTTGGCTTGTCATTCTCTATACTATCCTTCCATGGTCCATCTTGCTTCCATTAGCTTGTTGGACTTTGGTGCTTGCTAATGTGCTAGGAAAAAGCTTCTAAATGCTTAGATTCCTACAAAAACATAGCAAAAACGAGCAATGCACCTCGAACACGTAATTAGCTCACAAATATACTAAACAAAGTATAATAATCATGTTAAATCGAGCTAAATTAGGAGTAAATCATATAAAAACTAGACATCAATTAGAGATTACAATTATTCTAGGGTTTTGTGATAAGAGTTGATAAAAAAGCTGCTTACAAAAATTAGGGAGATAGAGTATATATAGGTATCTCGAAATTAAGAAAGAAAGTAGAAGTGTGAAGTGGAAATGCGAGGTGGTGTTCTAGGCCGGGTTCCTGGCCGCCGGTCAATGGGCCGGCCCAGAGCACATCAGACTCCCCATTTTCTTCTTCTCTAAAAATATTACAAGTATAGGAAATGGGAGTCCCAGCCGGGTGCCCGGCCGCCGGTCCTCTGACCGGCCTGGAGCACATCAGGGTCTTCAAGCTTTTCCATTCTATTCTGTTGATGTGCATGTCGGGTAGTGGACCGGTCGTCGGGTGCCCGGCTGACGCTACCTGGCCTCTTCTTTCTTTCTCTCTTTTTCCTTCTATGTGGGAGCTGTGGTGCGAGCCGGGTGGCCGGCAGTCGGTCCTTTAACCGGCATGCGCCACCTGGAATCTCTCTCTTCATTTCTTCTTCTCATTTCCGAATCCCGACTCATGCAAGGCCTTTATGCCCCGATTTCTTCATTTCAACCTTAATTCCTGCAAAATGAGATCGACATTCATAACACGGGAAATCGGGAAGTAAAATGCAATTAAAGGTACGCATATCCGTGTAAACATACCAAAATGGGGATGAAAATGAGAGAAAAAATGTAACAAATTAAATGTTTATCAAAATTCCTCACACTTAAGGCATACTCGTCCTGGAGTAAGTAAACAAGATTCGAGACTCATACGTACCCTTATTCAACACTACACTAATACTATTGTTACCACCTAAACTACTAATAATATCTGATGGTAGCCAATTAACATGCCTCCTTCCGTCCCTTCAATCACAACGAGATACTCATGAGGTAGAGTACCTCGTTGCAAGGCAAGTAGGGGCTTGCGGAAATTTTTTGACACACCCAACAATAAAGCATAAACCAACACATATGATGCACCACGAAGAGTTAAACTGCTTTCCTCATCTAAGCGGGTTTTAGAAGTTTTCACATAGGAGCTTTGGTGGAGGATGCCAACTCATAGTTTCACCGCTATGCCAAGCCTCTAAATCAAACCCAAAATGACCAACAAAAACAATCACGGTGCCTAGAAACGGATTCTAGGCGGGCAAAGGGGAAGTACTAGGCTTTACTCCTAAGATTTACAAGACTACACAAGATTCGGCTCAAAATTGAGCCTTCGACCCGACAAGGACACCAAGACCGAGTCTTACGGTTTTCACTCGAAACTCAATGAAAGAACTGGCGATTTTTTGTACAAAGTAACCAAAATCACTCTCCTAGGTCGACTTGCGAGACATGCCCGCCATAAATGTGGTGCTCCCGCCAACTTGTCCGTCTAAGAAATGATATATGATGCACAAATACGAGTCAATAGGGTTGTAATGGGGCTTAGGTAAAGGGTAAGAAAGGGGGTTGGTGCAAGCACCGATTTTAGGAGATGTGGAGCTCGAAAGAGTAGAAAGTCACATCCTAACCAAACCACCAATACTACCCCAAAAAGAAAGGCAAGGATCCTTCAAATTTTGGCCTTTGATTGCCAACAAAAAAAACTTCTGATGATTCATAATTCAAAAATTGGATCCAAATGCAACTTATTCAACCCTTTATTTCACCATACTAAATCTCTATTCTATTTTGTTTTCCAATTCATTTTCCTCTTTTGTATTTGATTTGTTTTTTCTTTCTTTCTCATTTTTTTATCTTTCTTTTAGTTTTTGTGCTTTTCTATTTTCTTTTCAATTTCAAACTCCTAAAATACATTCTTAACAACATCTAAACTCCTCAAACTTTCCAACCAAATTAACTCAACATACGCCTTTCAATCAATTAACCCACCCAAATTCATCGATCAAAACAATCTACAGGACTTGCTATTCTTGGTGAGATGTTTTTGGAATGTAGATGTTTGATAGCTAAACAAAAGACAAGGCTAAGGCTCAAATTGGGTTACAAAAAGGGGAAATCGATGCGGGGGCATAAAATAAAGCTTATTTGGCTATGTGAGGCTATTTATTTGAAGAAATTGACTCGAAACTTTGCACATCAACATTTCTTTAACAAACCATGCCAAGAGCACCATACTTCAGCGTAAAAGATGTAACATGCCACATAAGGAGCTACTCTCAATCCTATGCGGGACCGGTTTGATGGGCCGGTCACTTGAGGCTCTAACCTCACATTTTAGTAGGAAATGTCTAGGGCCCAAAATGACCTCACAAGGTAGTCTAGACTCGGTCGTTAAGCTAGACTTCCGGGTTTTGCAAGCAAAACCTACTAACAAGTGATGTCAATGAGGCACAAGCTGTCAAAAGAGGGTCGGCAAGGGGGGTTCAACATTAATATCATTGTCAACATGACTCCTCCACCTAGGCTCCAAGACTATATTTACAAAACAATGCAAATGCATGCGTGCTCTATACATATATGTACAATCTATGTGAAATGAAATGAACGTATTATATACAAGTTCTACACTAAATGCAAGTTAATACTAATCCTAGCAACAAACAACACCACATCATCAACCAATCCGGCTCCCAAAGGGAGCACACAAGCATAGAATCTCGTTCTCTTTCTACACTATATATGCAAGAAAAAGAGAAAGGGTTAGAGAAGATATCACCTAGCGCGTCTTCTTCAATGCTCCATGTGTGTTGCCTATCAAAAAGATTAGTGCAAAACAAATATATACAAACTAATCTAAACACCTTTTTTGAAAAAATTTCAAAATTTTTCGATTTTTAGGCATTTTTCGATTTTTTCAAATATGAACGATATATACAAAAGAAATGAAACCCTCCCCACACTTAAGTCTTACTCGTCCCCGAGTAAGTGACTTAATTATGAAAAGGGCGTAAAAAAAAGGAAAACATGTTTTTAACGTTTCTTTTTTTGGGAATTTCATCCCTATACTTAGGTATTTACATGGTGTGAGGGTGAATTCAAAACAAATAACATATTTTTGGTATTTTTGGAAAGTTTTCTAATTTTTATGGTTTTTTTCTAATAGAATGCAAGTGCATGATTCTAGACTAAATGCTCAAAAGAAATATAATGCAAACTACATTATATGGATGCAAGACCTAACATGTGACGATATTTTACAACATTAAATTCTAATGCAAGCCTAAATGAATGCAACTAAATGGATAACTAATCTAGAATATATTACAAGTATCTAAATGCATACAAAAACATAAACATGATGAAGATTTGGATTTAAAGGGATCATACTCATGGTTGTCCTTGGTACCCCGTCACATAGGGGAACCCACTAAGATCGGTGGGAGTAGCATCAATTTGGTCGTTCCCGGTCGCCGCATAAGACTCATCTACACCCCCGGCTCCCGAACCCGAGCCAGTACCATTCAAGATTTCAAACCTAGGCCCCATCCTATCGAACCACTCGGCATTAGGGCTGTCATCTCGGGATCCTCCTCTTCATCATCAACGACCGGTTGAGCAAAGACCGGCGAAGAGTAGTAATCATGATGGACATTAAAGTCCCCAAACACCCTCGAGCCCTGATCATACCCACCCTCAGGACACATGAAATAAGATGGATGCGGGCCTGTGGGCTCCCTATATCCCTCCCTACACCAATTATCATAAGAAGAGTATTGGGCAAGTGCCAAGTCATAGTACATCCGATCCATCTGATGATCACTATTTATTTACATATTTTATGTTTCCCTTAGATACATAAGACTCGATTTATTGTCTTTCCTTGCTTGTTTCTATGCAATTTTAGCTATAATATCGATTCTACCGCTTCTATTATGTTTTAATGCAGATTGGCTGCATTTGGAGCTTTTTGAGTTGGTATGGATCATAGCGGAGTCAAATCGTAGAAGGTTAGGCACGGGAATTGAGAGCGGTGGAGAAGAAATGAAAAAAAAAACGAAGAAACAAGCCATCTAAATGATGCTCGATCGAGCAACATCACTCTGCTCGATCGAGTCGGGCTAACGCCATGCTCGATCGAGCAGATTCACCTTTGCTCGATCGAGTAACCTAGTGTTTGACAGCTTTCGAATTTCCTAAATTAGTTTTGAGTTAATTAAATTGTTATTATAAAAAGAAAACTCGTCTTTCACAATTAGGGTACGCTTTAACATTAAAAACTCGAGTTTTGTTTGCTTTGCTACTGGATTGATTAATCAAACTATTGTTTTTAGTTCAAGCTTGTTTAATTTTCCTTTGTTATTCAATTAGTTACTTTCTAGTTCTTTAATTATTCTTTGTTAATCCTTTCATTATTGTAAATCATGTTTACTTTATTTATTATCGTTGTTATTAATATCGGTATGAGTAGCTAAATTCTTATCTAGGGTTGAAAGGGGATCTAAGATTGTTAGAAGGGATAGAATAATTAATTGAATTGCAATAGCATGGTTATCGTTTGATTATCGTTTTAAATCTAGTTGCTTAATTACTGGTCAAGATTAAGTAACTAGTCTCGCAAATTAGGATTAACACCGACCGGATTAAGACTAAGATAGGCTACGATAATTGAATAGAACTCGTTTAATTATAACGATCGCATGTTAAATTGTAGATCTAAAGGGCATAATTGAATCGACCGATCTTGTGACCATAGATAACTTTATTGCATGATAGTTGATTACACCCTTACCCCTGAATAATAATCCTAGTGAACCTGAGACCCTAGACTTTTAATCTTATTGATTTCAACCTTTTATTGTTATTGTTTGCTATTAGTTTAGGAACACAAATAAAAAAACCACGAAATTGTTAATATAAAAGACGAACCTAGTTTAACAGATTAGAATACTACTGCATCCCTGTGGATTCGATACCTTACTTACCGCTGACTATTAGTTAGTAGTGAATTAGGATTACTTTGATTAAGGTGACGCGACTTTACCCTTAGCAAATTTGGCGCCGTTGCCGAGGAAGCAACAGTTTTCTGTTTGTTTCCACTAATGTCACACTTATGCAATTTGATGTTACATATTCCACAAGGAGTACCAAACTCATAAACCTAAAGACAATGAGACCGGTTTATTGATGTTCCTGGCGTAGGAAACTCTATAGGCCTCAGAATTTTAAGTGGTTACCAACTAAAAATGGCCAAATCTAATTAGCAAAAGGTATGTCAAAAACGGTCAAAACTTGTTCTATGAGCTTTGTTTTCAAAAGTAGTAAGTCAAAACAATGTACATGGACAACTTTTTTTCACATGACGGAAATAAACACACAACATAATAAAGACTCTCCCCCAAACCTAAATGTCACAGTGTCCTCAATGTGACGCTAACAGCACAGCAATCACACAACAGCCAACAACCACCACCCAAAGGACACAACTAACAAAGGGAAATAGGAAATAAGTAAAAGAAAATACAACAAAAGAAAGTACAAGGATAGATAATACCAGTTGTATAGACATAGCCTCCCCCAAACCAGCTGCAAAATGGGGGCGTAGTGACGAGCTGTCACTACTGCTCATCAGCACCATCATCATCATCATCATCTCTGTGAGCAGCACCAGAAAAAGAGGCCTGAAATGGCCCACCAAACCCACCAACTGGAGCTAGGGGTGAGCAAAACCGTATATCCGATACGGTTTTCAAAACCGTATCGGATATTCGGTTTTAAAAATCTCAATTTTGAGTATCCTTATCCGATACGGATTTTCCGTATATCCGGAAACCGTATATCCGGTTTTTCCGTATATCCGGAAACCGTATATCCGGTATCCGGTTTTTCATTTAATTATGTAAAATTTTATGTCTTATTTTTATTTTTTTTTGTGATTTTATGATTTTTATTAATAAGTTAAAAGAGTATCACATATTATAAGAATAAATAACTTAAAAATGTATAAAAGTAATAAGATTGAGTCACGGATATACTCGACATTTTGTGGTTTTATGATTTTATTTTTATATTTTATATAAAAAATAGAAACCGTATCGGAAACCGTATATCCGGTTTCATATTTTGCCGATACGTATCCGATACGGTTTTTTATAAACCGTATCGTATATACGGAAATTCGTATCGGATATACGGAAATCCGTATAATTGAAACCGTATATCGTATCGGATACGTATAATAAAACCGTATCGTATATTTTTGCTCAGCCCTAACTGGAGCATCTGGTCGGATAGGAGTATACCACGGACGACCCAGACAACCATAATCATGACTGAACTCCTGGGAAAACTGCTGACGAGTCACACCATAGTTATCGAACACACCACTCTCGTCACTCGGACCCCGATAACAGCTCGGTGAGTCCAACCAGTAGTAGCATTAAGATCCGCCCGCATGAGGTTCTCCCAAAGCCCCCTCATCACCAAGTCATTATTAATTCCTTGGTGAATCCTAATCTCCCTCTTCAAGGCCGGGTCATAGGTATAAGCAGGTGGAGGGTAAGGGAACGGAGTCGGAGTCGGTGTGGAGTGGGCAGTCGGGGTGGTGGTGGCATGAACAGAAGATGAAGGGGTGATCCGCCGACGAGGTCGACGAGTCTCGGCCAAGGTGAAAATAAGCTCGGGTGGTACCACATAAGAACGAGGGGAAGGGTAGGTCAAGTCTCAGGATCATGGGCAGGCAACCGCTCCGTCGAAGGTAGACGGTTACCGGTGTCAGGAAGAGCTATCCATTGGGACCCCCGTACTCGCCACTGATCTTTTGTGAAACTGGGAAAAGTGCCACTTCATGGTAACTGAAGGGGTGGTACTTGGTCATTTGATGTCTGGACGAGGCATCCAAGTGGATAAGGCTAAAGTGGAAGTGGTTGAGCAATTACCGTACCCGTTGAATGTTAAAAGTGTTAGAAGTTTCCTTGGTCATGCGGGGTTCTATCGCCACTTTATTAAGGACTTTTCAAAAATTGCTCAACCATTGACTAAGCTTCTCTATAAGGATGCCCCGTTTCTGTTTACTGATGAGTGTGTTAAGTCTTTTGACAGGATTAAACAAGCTCTCATCTCAGCTCCTATTATCCAGTCTCCTGATTGGAATTTGTCGTTTGAGATAATGTGTAATGCTAGTGACTGCAGTTGGGGCTGTTTTGGGGCAAAGGAAGAATAAGGTGCTACATGCGGTCTACTATGCTAGTAAGACCATGGATGATGCGCAAGTTAACTATGCTATCACTGAAAAAGAGTTACTTGCGGTTGTCTTTGCTTTAGATAAGTTTAGAGCCTATCTTGTGGGTTCTAAGGTGATAGTCTACACGCATCACTTAAATATTTGTTAGCTAAGAAGGAAGCCAAACTTCGGCTTATTCGTTGGATCTTGTTATTACAAGAATTTGATTTGGAGATCCGGGATAAGTCTGGTGCACAGATTGCTGACCATTTGTCTCGTTTAAGGTTTAAAGGGGGAGATTCCGTCCCTATTGATGATTCGTTTGCTGATGATCATCTCCTTGCCATTACCATGGAGACTCCGTGGTTTGCTGATTATGCCAACTATTTGGTTGGGGGAATTATGCCTCCCGGTCAATCTTATCATCAAAAGAAGAGGTTTCAACACGATGTCAAGAGGTACTTTTGGGATGATCCTTATCTATTCCGGAAGTGTGCCGATGGCATATATCGACGATGTATTCCAGAGGGTGAGGTACATGTCATCCTTTCTCATTGTCACTCTTCTCCTTATGGTGGTCATCACGGTCCCTGAAGGATATTTGCTAAGGTTATGCAGTCGGGTTTTTACTGGCCGACTATTCTCAAGGATGCTACTACATTTGTCCGTTCTTGTGACGCGTTTCAAAGGACGGGTAATATTTCGCACAGGCATGAGATGCCTCAAACGGGTATTTTGGAAGTTGAGATATTCGATGTTTGGGGTATTGACTACCAAGGGCCATTCCCATCTTCCCATGGTAATCAATATATTCTAGTAGCAGTCGACTATGTCTCCAAATGGGTGGAAGCTATTGCCACTCCCACTTGTGACGCCAAAGCGGTTCTTAAACTGTTTCAGAATATCATATTCTCGCGATTTGGGGTTCCTCGTGCTCACATTAGCGATGGAGGGAAGCATTTCAATGAACGCCATCTTAACACTTTATTGAAGAAATATGGCGTTACACATCGTCGGGGGTTAAGTTATCATCCGCAGACAAGTGGCCAGGTGGAGGTTTCTAATAGGGAGATTAAGTCAATCCTTGAGAAAGTTGTGAGTAAATCCAGGAAGGATTGGAGTCGTAAGCTCGATGACACTTTATGGGCTTACCAAACTGTTTTTAAGACTTCAATAGGTGCTTCTCCATACCGGTTAGTCTATAGCAAAGCATGCCATTTACCGGTAGAACTTGAGTTAAGGCTATGTGGGCCATTAAAGAGCTTAATATGGATCCCTCACTGGCGGGTGAGAAACGACTTACGCAATTGAACGAGCTTGATGAGTTTCGATTGCATGCCTATGATAATGCTCGAGTTTACAAGGAGAAGACAAAGAAGTGGCACGACAAGCATATAATGCAGCGGGAATTTAAAGTTGGTGATAAAGTATTATTATTTAACTCCCGTTTGCGTTTGTTTCCAGGTAAACTCAACTCCAGATGGTCGGGACCGTTCACAGTTGCTGAGGTGAACAAGTTTGGGTCGGTTACGCTACAAACCGACAAGGGTGAAACTTTCAAAGTCAATGGTCAACGCTTGAAGATCTATTATGATGGGGCATTTATAGGAGTGATAGAGGTCGTCGACCTTTTCACTCTTGATAATTCACCATGATTTTGAGGTAACACGGTCGTGCGGGACCGATATATACCAGCGCTAGCTAGGAGGCAACCCGGTATTTAATTGTACTTCATTTGTAAATTTTATTTAAAATGCATTTTAGTTAGCAATTAGCTTAGTTATTAATGTTATGGTTTAATTAGATTTAGTTTGGATAGTTAATACAGGTCTACTTTATGCTCAGAGTGCAGTGAGGGAGAGATCTAACAGTTTTATTGAGTGCTTGCGGGTAATAAAATTAGAAGTCGATTTAAGAACGGAAAGAAAAAAAAAGGAGAGAAAAAGAAAATAAGAGCAGCTCTAGGTTGCTCGATCGAGCAGCACCACCTTGCTCGATCGAGTTCGACATATGCTCTATAATCCGAGAATCGAGCATACAATCAAAAACTACATTCTCTAGGTTGTTCGATCGAGTCGGGTCCGGTCTGACCGGATTCGCAGCATAAATCAGGTTTTTCCCCAATTTCTTTCCCTTCTTCTTCATTATTTCGACTCTCCTCTTCCTCTCTCACCCATATTCTCTCATTTATCTCTATCAAACACTCTAATATCATCAATTCATCATCTTATTATCATCAACAATCATCATCATACTTGTTTTAAGTACAATCTTTGAAGAAATTGGTCTTATTGCTCTCTAATTTTGCCAAAAAAACGTGAAATCTAGGGTTTGCTTCTCCTTCTTTGATTTTGTTCTTTTAATTGTTGTTTATTGCTTCCTTCCTTAATTCTTTAGTATTTAGTCACTCTTACATTGCTTATTGCTCTGTCTTACTTGCCTTTTAGACCCAAATTTGATTTTTTTCGAACTAGGGTTTGGTAGAACCGACTTTGTGAGTATTTTGTGGTGTTTGTATGTTTTATTTGCTTCAATTTCATCATGTCTAGACAAGGAGGAAGAAGTAAGCGACCTAGGGAACCCCGTCTCATCCGACAACCTCAAGTTGAAGCGATTCCTAGTAACACAAAATACCCATGGATCGTTTTTAACACCCAAGAACAACATGATCAGTTTGAAATGCTTATGGGTCGTCCTATGGACCCTACTCGATGTGTGTGCCCCACCATTCTTGATGCTCTCGGTTTGCGTGATGCTATTTCTACTATGTTTAACCGAATCGGGTTTGGTGGATTATACTCCCTTAATGAACTTTCTTACCGACCGTTGACACTTGAGTTCTTTAGTTCTTTTGATTGGGACGAAGTCAATACGCGTGTGTCTTTTCGGTTGCTAAATAGGGATTTCGTGTTGTCTTATGTTGAGTTAGCTAGTCATTTGGGTCTTTCTCTTGGTGATGATGATGATTTTACTGCTATTCCTTCCGGCTTTCAAGTCGTTGACTACTTTTCTCTATTTACTGGTCTTCCTAACCCGCGTGTCAACGTCATGGCTGTAAATGATGTGCAAAATCCTTGTTTAAGGTTGTTTCTGCGATTCTTTAGCTTTATTCTGTTTGATAGGAAAGACTTTAGTAAGCTAAATTCTCATGAAGTTTTATTGCTTACATCCACCCTCAATCCCAAACTTGAGAATATCTTTCAGTTTCACCCGGTCGACTTGGTGTGTTATGCTTTTTGGAGAGTCAATTTCCCCACCCAAAAATCCTTGGATTGTGGTGCTTTGGTCAGTAGATTGGCTAGGCGACTTGTTAGGTTTGGGGGAGACCGTCGGTACACACCCATGACCGAGGCACATGCTCCTAGGGTCGACGAGGAGTATTTGCGCCACACTTTATGCTGGATTAATGCGTTAAGTAACGCTAAATATGAGTGGCGAGTACGGGGGTCCCAGTGGATAACTCTTCCTGACACCGGTAACCGTCTACCTTCTACGGAGCGGTTGCCTGCCCATGATCCTGAGACTGGACCTACCCATCCCCCTCGTTCTTATGTGGTACCACCCGAGCTTATTTTCACCTTGGCCGAGACTCGTCGACCTCGTCGGCGGATCACCCCTTCATCTTCTGTTCATGCCACCACCATCCCGACTCCACACTCCACACTAACCCCGACTCCGTTCCCTTACCCTCCACCTGCTTATACCTATGACCCGGCCTTGGAGAGGGAGATTAGGATTCACCAAGGAATTAATAATGACTTGGTGATGAAGGGGCTTTGGGAGAACCTCATGTGGGCGGATCTTAATGCTACTGTTGGTTGAACTCCACTTAGCTATTATCGGGGTCCGGGTGACGAGAGTGGTGTGTTCGATAACTATGGTGTGACTCGTCAGCAGTTTTCCCAGGAGTTCAGTCATGATTATGGTTGCCTGGGTCGTCTGTGGTATACTCTTATCCGACCGGATGCTTCGGTTGGTGGGTTTGGTGGGCCATTTCAGGCCTCTTCTTCTGGTGCTGCTCAGAGAGATAATGATGATGGTGGTGCTGATGAGCAGTAGTGATAGCTGGTCACTACGCCCCCATTTTGCAGCTGGTTTGGGGGAGGTTATGTCTATACAACTGGTATTATCTATCCTTGTACTTTCTTTTATTGTATTTTCTTTTAGTTATTTCCCATTTCCCTTTGTTAGTTGTGTCCTTTGGGTTGTTGTTGTTGTTGTTGGTTGTTGTGTGATTGTTGTGTTGTTAGCGTCACACTGAGGACACTGTGACATTTAGGTTTGGGGGAGAGTCTTTATTTATGTTGTTTGTTTATTTCCGTCGTGTGAAAAAAAAAACCATAAAAATTGAAAAATTTACAAAATCCAAAAACATGTTATTTTATTATGTCGAGTTTTGGTGAAGTTGAATAACAACGATGATAATTTGCATTGTTAATGCACATACAAATCTCAAGCAATCCATATCTATAACAAAGTAAAGACCAAGTTATACCAATAAAACAAATTTAAAGGCACGGGAAAGTAGAAAACGCAGCTCATGTACCAAGATTTTACATGATACCGTAGTATAGACAAAAACCAAATACCTTTCAATTTTGTAAGGCTCAATTTGTCGGATTTTCGCGGATTCACTCATGCACTCATAAGTTTATGTAAGGGTGAGTTTTGTAAAGATAGAAAGAAATAGAAACATTCACTCAACTTATGAAACATGCATGCATTCTAATGTGATAGTAATTTCCCTAACTAATACGCATTCGCTATAAAACCAAAGTACATGAATAAAGACAATAAGGGAGGCTAATGGGCGAAGGTATAGAAGTGGATTGTGCTAAGGCACGTATGGGAATGTGGGGCTAAGACCGGTAGTCGCAGCGACACTTACCAAAGCAATTCTACAAGACTAGCACAAACCAATACCCGACTAGAGAAATCATCTTAAACTTTGACAACACAAGATAGATATCGATATTGCTCTCTAAATATGCATTAGACTCTAGTATATTCCCTTTCATTATCCCTTGAACAATTTAATGAAGCAACATATATTTTTTCTCTGTTCCCCCTTTTTTTTCTGTTCTTTTTTTTTTCTTCATATCTTTTGCTTCATAACATTTCTCAACAAAGGGAATAAATGACACAATTGCCAACGTACTTGCTACACCCATTTGATATTCTTTTTTTTTTTTAAATCCTGACCAAACCATAGTAGACAAGAAAAATCATGAAACTGCGACTGTCCCGATAAGGTAAGCAAATTCTAGGAATGTACCTATTAGATGGGTTATAAAACAGGCTACAAATGTTCAAATGGGCTAAACAAAAGGTAATGTAAGGCTTATTTGAACGGTAAGAACCGTGTTTCCTCATGTACTTATCAAATGAACCCGTATAGTATAAATAAACTAATGACACACTTATACAATTTGATGTTACATATTCCACAAGGAGTACCACACTCATAAACCTAAAGACAATGAGACCAGTTTAAGCTCTATAGACCACTTATGCAATAGCATGGTTATTGTTTGATTAACGTTTTAAATCTAGTTGCTTAATTACTGGCCAGGATTAATTAACTAGTCTCGCAAATTAACACCGACCGGGTTAAGACTAAGATAGGCTACGATAATTGAATAGAACTCGTTTAATGATAGCGATCGCATGTTAAATTGTAGATCTAAAGGGCATAATTAAATCGACCGATCTTGTGACCTTAGATAACTTTATTGCATGATAGTTGATTACACCTTTACCCCTGAATAATAATCCTAATGAACATGAGACCCTAGACTTTTAATCTTATTGATTTCAACCTTTTATTGTTATTGTTTGCTATTAGTTTAGGAAGACAAATAAAAAAAAACCCACGAAATTGTTACTATAAAAGACGAACCTAATTTAACAGATTAGAATACTACCGCCTCCCTGTGGATTTGATACCTTACTTACCGCTGACTATTAGTTAGTAGTGAATTAGGATTACTTTGATTAAGGTGACGCGACTTTACCCTTATCACCATCTTTTGGGGCAAGATCGCTCTCTGCCTAGCCTCCTCCTCTCTCTCTCTCTCTCCTTAGCCGCTGTCTCTCTCTCTCTTTAGCTGCCGTCTCAGAGGCCAAAGTCATATCGGCCATGAACTTAATCAAGGTCGAATCTAAAGGTGGGTAGCTAGGAGTCGTAGAAGAGGATGTCTCGGGTTGGGAAGAATGAGGCCAACGACGCCATTGTTGCACGGGTGGTTGATGATGAATAAAAGAGGGGTTCACAAAAGGCAAGGTGGAAGGTGTTGGGCCTTGTTGCTCTCGCCTATTAGTTGTGACGGGGATAGTCGGATCTCGCCTAAAAGCGGTGACGTGAGCTAACGGTTCTTGAGGGTCTTCAAGTGGTTCTTGAGGGTCATCTTCCTCTAAGGGGAGGAGATAATGCTCACAATCGGGTACAACCCTCATAGCCTCACTGTTTGGGAGTGGAATTGAGTTGCTCCCTCGAACCTGCCAATAGAAATTCCCGTCCTCGGGGCGCCTCACGATCCACTTAAGTTTATGCTTTAAGTAATCCTCTGTCAATAAAGATTGCCCCTTTAAACACTTCAATTGCCTCTCATCAAAAGCACTCTTGCAAAACGCATTGGCAATTTTTGTGACAATCCCTCCAATGTGAATCCCGGTTGGGCTAAACGGATCGTTTGTCAATTTTTGGAAATGAAGAGCAACGTGATGGCCAATGTTTACCCCACACTTCTTCGGCTTTTGAAACAAGTAAGCCGCCAAAATTGAATGCTCACCGGAAGTTATGGCATTCTTCCCGTCTAAACAAAGTCCACCCCATGAGTCTATGCCAAATTCGAATTGGGGCGTTGTGGCAAGCATTAGCCGGTTTCTTAGCCCCTTTCTCAAATTCCATCTCCGAAATAGCGGTCCACACATCATTCAAATTAAAATCATCCGGGACCTTGTAAATCTTGCGAAATTTGACCCCCAAAATCTAACAAAACTTCTCCAAGGGGACGGTAAAATCACATTAAGGAGGCGAAAGCTAATTGACTTAACTATGCCCGAATTACGGTCCTTTTCATGACTAAATTAGCTCAAAAATTCCTATGTTAGACGGGGATAAGTGCGAAAATGTTGCCCATAAAGCTCTCCCATACCTAAACCCTTGAAGAGTTCTAGGGTCACGGTATCAAGGCCGAAGTTTCTCATAGAATTTCTACAAATAAATCGGGAATGGGGGAGGTTTCAGCGTTGAAAGCATTGAAACTTACCTCTAGGCTCTAGCCACCTCACTAGTGAAAACAACATCCGGAAAATCTTCATCCACACCCATTCCTTCAATTACTTGTTGAGTTCGATTGAGCGAGATAGCTTTGGAGGCCTTCCCGGTGAGGATGCTTATGCTCACTTGAGGAAGTTTAAGAGTAGGGTAGCAATCATGAAGAGAAATGGTGTGCCCGAGGAAACCCTTTGTCTAATGTTGTTCCTATTTTCTCTTAAAGACCGGGCGGATAGGTGGTTGAATAACCATCCTCCCAAAACTTTTACTACTTGGGATGCCTTAGCTGGAATTTCTAAGCAAGTACTACCCCGCCTCAAAAACGGCAATGCTAAGGAATGAGATAACAACCTTCCAACAAGAGGATGGAGAATCCTTGGGAGAGGCATGAGATCGATTCATTGATCTACTTGCCCGTTGCCCTCATCATGGCATAGCGGATTGGTATGTCACTCAAACATTCTATCAAACTCTTCTCCCTCAAACCAAGGCTATGGTGAATGCTTCCGCGGGGGGAAGTTTCGATCATTTGAATGACCAACAAGGGGCGGCATTGATAAAAAAAATGGTTGAGTCGGAATCTAGCTATGGAACTAGAGGAAATAGCTTGAGGAGGAGTTCTAAATACCCAAGTGAGAACTTTTCAAATGCGGATACCAATGCCAAGATTGATTTGCTCACACAAACTTTTACTAAGGGTTTTGCCGAGCTTCAAAAGGCTCACAATCAAAGTCAAGGCCATCATGTGAATGAAGCTAGTGGGTCTTATGCACCTCCCATGGTGGAAGCTTATCAAACCCCTACTTGTGAAATTTGTAATGGGTATGGACACACTTTTGAAGTTTGTGGGAATAATGTGTCATATGACAATGAAGGAGGGAATGACTTTCAACATGTGAATCCCTTTCGAGAGGGTCAACAACAACCCACGGCCCTCAAGGCCTCCCTTTCAAAACCAAGGTGCTTACAATCCCAACTCCAACTTCTATCATCCGGGGTTGAGAAGTCACTCAAATATGAGCTATAAAAGCCAAAATGTGTTAAACCCTCAACACTCACAAGCTCTAACTTCCAACCCTTTGGGTTTTTCCCAACCTAGAGGCGGAGGTCAATTTCCAAGAGGAAACAACAACAACCAATTCAACAACTCACAACAAAGCCAAGGTCACAACCAATTTCAAAACCAAAGTTTCAATGATCAAGGTTACAACACTCATGATAACTTTCAAAATCAAGGGAATTGGAATCAAGGTCAAGGTAATTGGAACCAAAACCAAGGGAACTCAAATTTCAACAACCAAGGCCAAGGTAATTTTTACCAAGGCAACCAAAACAACCAAGCAAATAAAGGGTTCCACGAACAATCTTTCCAAGGCCAAGGACCAAATTTCAACCACAACAATCAAGGACCGAACTTCAATGGTCAAGGTTCAAGAGGACAACAAGGAAATTATAACAACAACCAACAAGGAAATTTCAACAATCAAAGAAACAACAATCAAGGTTCAAGTAGTCGGAATGACTATGGATTTGCACTCCCTTTGACCAACCAACCTCACCAAGAGAATGAGCCTTCCATGAGTGATGTTTTGCAACTTTTCAAGAACATGGAGATCCAAAATAACTTAGCCTTGCAAAATGTCACTAATGCTCACAAGAAAGAAGTGAGGGAATTTGAAGCAAGGTTGGCTTCTCAAGCATTGAACAATCCTCAAAGGCCTCCGGGAGGTCTTCTTGCTCAAGGTAAAAGCTCCAAGGATGCTTCCTCAAGTCACCAAACATGTGCGGTGACTTTGAGGAGTAGGCTAGTACTCGAGAACCCTTACATGGACATGGTAAATGATGAAACTCCATATGAAGAGCATGTTGAGGAGGGTGAAGAAATTGAAAAGCCCGTTTTGACTCCCACCTTGGAGTTGAAAGATGATGACAAGGGAAACAGTAAAGTTGATGGAAGCTCAAGCCTTGACAATCAACCCAAGGAGGGTGAAGATGGGTATGTTGAAATTGTGCCTTATGAGGAGGAGATGATCAAGGAGGTCAATCATGAAGGAGTAAAAGTGCAACCAATGGAAAAAGCTAAGGTAACTAAGAAAACTCCCACTCCAAAGGTATCTCCCGATTCTCCACTTGTTTTTTCCGATATCCCCTACCCTTCTAGAGCATTAAAGACAAAGGAAAACTTCAAGTTCACTCAATTCCGAAAAATGCTTGAGGGACTCGAAGTTACCTTGCCTTTCACCGAGATCATATTAAACATGCCTACTTACTCAAAATTTCTTAAGGATATCTTGACTCACAAGAGGACTTTGGGTACCCAAGATGTTATGGTTATCCAGGCGGAGTGTAGTGCTCTCCTCATAAGTCCTAACCCTTTCAAAATGCCTAAAAAGCTTGGGGACCCCGAAAGTTTCTCAATCCCTTGTGTAGTAGGGGGTGTCCTAATTTCAAGGGCATCGGTGCAAGTGTGAGTGTCATTCCTTTGACAATTTCAAAAAGAATTGGGCTTGATAGCTTGACCCACACTTCTATGACTCTCCAACTAACGGATAGGTCTGTTAATCAACCTTTAGGTGTGCTTGAGGACGTACCCGTTAAGGTTGGCAAGTTTTTGATTCCCACGGATTTTGTTGTTCTAGATATCCCGGAGGATAGCCACACTCCCATCATCCTCGGTATGCCCTTTTTGCCACCAGAGGAGTCCTCATTGATATGAGGGAAGGGCGGCTAACCTTTAAGGTGGAGAACTAAATCCTTGAATTTAATCTTCCTCATTTAGTGAAGGGACCGATGTTTCATAAAGCTTGCTCCATAGAAGCCATAGAAGAAGTCGTTGCAAAGGTACATGAAGAAGAGACTCTACAAGTGGTACTCCATGATGAGGAAATGAGAGAAGACCATGAGGTAGATGATGAGCTTTTGAAAAAGGTGGAGGGTCTTCTCCCTCCAAAGGTACAACTCAAGTCTCTACCTCCCTCACTTAAGTACTCCTTTCTAGGTGAGGGAGAGACTTATCCCGTTATTATCAATGCTAAATTGAGTGAGCACCAAGAATTTGAACTATTGAAAGTCTTGAAAGCTCATAGGGGCTCACTTGGATATAACATTGACGATATTAAAGGCTTAAGTCCTAATCTTTGCATGCATCTAATAGTCTTGGATGAGGGTAGTAAGCCAAAAGTGGATGGACTACGTAGGTTGAACCCCAAGATGGCGGAGGTAGTTAAAACCGAGGTCATGAAATTGCTTGAGGCCGAAATTATTTACCAAATCACCGATAGTTCGTGGGTGAGTCCCGTGCATGTAGTACCCATGAAAGGAGGGGTGACGATGGTGGAACAAGAGGATGGGACTCTCCTCGCTTCTAGGCCCGTGACCGGGTAGCGAATGTTCATCGATTATCGCAAATTAAATGCCGCCACCCTCAAAGACCACTACCCCATCCCCTTCATAGACCAAATGCTCGAAAGACTTGCCGGGCATTTCTACTACTCATTTCTTGATAGTTATTCCGGGTTTTTCCAAATACCCATACACCCGGAAGACCAAGACAATACCACCTTCACTTGCCCCATTGGAGTGTATGCTTATAAGAGGATGCCCTTTGGGCTTTGTAATGCTCCGGGGACGTTTCAAAGATGCATGACAGCAATTTTCGCCGATTTTCTTGAGAAAATTATGGAGGTCTTCATGGACGATTTTAGTGTCCATGGAGACTCGTTTGATATTGGATTATTGAACTTGTCAAATGTCTTGAAAAGGTTTGAGGAGCACAACCTCGTCCTAAATTAAGAAAAATGCCACTTCATGGTGGAGGAGAGGGTTGTGCTTGGTCAAGTCGTGTCTAAGAGAGAAATAGAAGTTGATAAGGCTAAGGTTTCGGTGATAGAGAACTTGTCACCCCCTACAAATGTGAAGGGAGTGAGGAGGTAGGCCCTGCGGGCTTCTACCGACGTTTCATAAAAGATTTCTCCAAAATTTCCAAGCCTTTGACTTCCCTTCTTCTCAAGGACACCCCGTTTGTATTTGATGATTCTTGCTTGAGTGATTTTTGTAGGTTTAAAGAGGCCCTTGTGACGGCTCCCATAATCCGCTCACCGGATTGGAGCCTTCCCTTTGAAGTAATGTGTGATGCCTCCGATTATGCTGTCGGAGCGGTACTTGGGCAAGTTGTGGACAAGAGGCAACATGTCATCTACTACACTAGCAAGACTCTAGATCAAACTCAAGTCAATTACTCTACAACGGAGAAAGAAATGTTGGCTATTGTGCATAACGTGGAAAAGTTTCGGCAATACTTTGTTGGTTATAAGTGTTGGAGTAAGTGTCCTCCACAATAGTGCATTTATATAATGAAACTCATTTGGAATATATGTGGCATGATTAGTATATTTTGATACTCCACGTCACTTGATTAACGTAAATCGGTAACGCTCGGCTGACTAGAGTTTGACGTTATTGTCGTATGACGGCGATGATCAACTGATCCCTTTAGGTCACACCTATAGGATGAGACCCAAATAGAATACTAATTATTTGTATACGATACATTTTAATTAGGGCATTACATATATTTGAGACGTACGTTTAGTTACGAGAGTTATTTATTGGAAATTGAGTTAGGAACTCATTCCACTAAAGTTTATTAGTCAATTATACGATAACTGACTGAATAAATTTTACGTCTTATTTTAATACGATTAAATAAGATTTAATTTAGTGATTAATCGTTAATTTTTTAAATTAGTTGAGGTTATGCATACATTTTGTGGTAGAGGTAATTAATTAATTATATTTACAAAGAGTTGTAAAATAAAATAAC
The DNA here is from genome assembly GCA_022085475.1 of Heliosperma pusillum. Classification (NCBI taxonomy): domain Eukaryota; kingdom Viridiplantae; phylum Streptophyta; class Magnoliopsida; order Caryophyllales; family Caryophyllaceae; genus Heliosperma; species Heliosperma pusillum. The sequence continues at coordinate 94,205 of JAIUZE010066277.1, forward strand.
TGGGCATTGTGGGACCCATTATATATTGATATAATGGTAAAATATCACTTAAAAGTTAAGTACATATTGTTTATTAACTTGTGTCATATAATTGTTATATGATCAAATTAACACTTAATTATACAAGATAATTAAACATATGATTTTAAGTATTTGTGGGACAAATATCAAAAATCAAAATGGACCACATAACTCATGTGGAGGCTGGATTTTTGCTAGTGGAGATCAATGATGATTGTTCTCTACTAATTCCACACTCCACCATATGATTATGACATATATGACACATGATCATTATCATTATACAATCCCATACAGTACCATTATGCATGTGAATAAAATAAGAAAAATAAAGCTCATTTGTAGCTCATGGGTGCCGGCCAAAAGGCCTTTAAATAGAACAATTGTTGTTCATTTTAAAACACTTGATTCTTATGCTTATTCTTACTTCTCTTTCTAAACTCAACATCTCTCAAAAACTCACATGCAAACTAATATTCATATTATATTACTAGTGTAGTAATACAATAATATTAGTAGTATAATGTCTTACTTATTATCTAGTTAATAATAAGCTAAGATTATTTGGGTTTAATCTTGGGTGCAACAAGGAGACCTTCTACTTTGGAGGTTGTTTTATGGAGGATCATCCACTAATTACATGCTCTAGAACAATAAGAAGGAGTTCTTATTGTGCCCATATTGAACCGAAAATTCGCAATGTAAGGATGTTTTCGTCTTATCTTTTCTTTTATGCTTTTATATTTGCATGCATGATAACTAGATCCTAAATCATTAAGTTAATGTAATTTAATGAACTAATTAGAGGAGTCTAATCAAAGGTCTAGGACTTTCGTGTGGTATCAGAGCTCAATTGTTACATGCATGTTGATTTTAAGCATTAAAATCGAGTTATACGATAACTTGGATAAAATTGAAAATTTGTGTTAAAAATGGTTTGCACGAAATTTTTGATTTGCATGCATACCTACTGACCTCAAAATAGTAATTGTCAAATTTGGCGATTTTAGGGATTAATTTGCTATTTATTTTTATTTATGGCCTTTAAATCATGTTAACATGCATTTTTTATGTTAAAAGTTAACTAAAAATAGTTGCATGTTGATTCTGGTCATAAAATTTTTATATGACCTTCATGCATGTTGTACATACTTTATGTAAAATTGACTTTTAATTAAGGTTTGCATGATTAGTGATTTTTATGAGATAAAAGTCAATAAAGTGAGATTATTATATTCATAAAATTGAAACGTCCTTTTCTGGTCTTGAAAATTTGTTGTACATTTTATAATCTGATTTATATCATCTTGGTGAAATGTTTTAATTTGTTTCACTATTTTACTATATTTATTGGTTTTTATTTGATAAAACCGATAAATTTAAAGCTATTTGTTCATAAAATTAATTTTTGGGCAAATTTTTCAGGTTTTTGGAGTTCATGGAAATGTTCTAGAATGTACAAAATTTTTGGTTTCAAATGTTTATGATATTTATATTTTATTTTGGGTTTATTTCATAAATGTTGTGATTAAACCTCTATATTTAGCAAATACGATCAATTCAAACTAATTAAATATAAACAAAATTAGTGGGGACTAATTTTGAGTTCTAAATCAGTTTAGATAATTAGTTTGAGCTTAAATACGATTTAAGTGTTGATTATTAATTTTTAATGGTTAAAAATCGATAAAATCCATAAAACCAAGCTAGAATGAGCATGATAAGTATTAAGGGCGATTTTGGGATGATTTTTACAGCATTTTATTTATGATGTTATTGTTGAATGAATGCATGTCATTTATTTAATTTTTAATGCAAGTTGTACATAGTATGGCCTAGATTATTTTTATCGGTATTACCCGTAATGCAAGGGAATACCGATTCGGTTGTAATTTTATTTGCGATCTCGTATCGCCGTTTGTAATAATTTAATTTCATTTTCTAGATCAAATGTATAATAGGAATTTTATTTGTATCTTTTTGTAATTAATTATTCTGAAGACGGAGATTCCCGAAGTCGGTGTTCCAAAAGACGGTGCCTTTTTGAAGTATGACCCATGAAAAGGCAAGGGGCCAAAGAGTTTGTTTCCGATTTTGTAATCATCTAGTTAATTAGATTAGCTAGGTGGCCATACTAGTATTTATTATTTGCTTGCTTTATGTTTTTCCGCACATGCCAAAATCGCCAACATGCATATTTATTTCTCGATTGTCAATTCAACGTTATTCAAAATTCACCAATTTAGTTCACTTATATGGAATTAATAACTAAATTGACAAGACCTCTCACATAACTTAAAAGAAATTAAGATTTAGCCTTACCAATTGAAGCACCTATGAACCCCGTGTTCATTAGGGCAACCACAACATGGACCCTTTTTACCTCGGATAAGTAGGGTTATGCGATCACACGCCTAAATTGGGTTGGACTCAACGGGATAAGCGTTATCTCGGGACTAGGAGATGAATTTGGTTGAATTCCGTCGACCGAGAGTTCTAGCGGTATAATTAGTCAAAATGTTGACTTACTGTTTATTACATAAAAGTGGCATAACATGTTCATTTTTATCTAAAATGTGGGTCTTGGAATCACTTATATAATATCGTGAGGGGTCATTATATGAGTGCCTTGTTAAAATTGTTTTACAAGTGAATTATATATAAGCAATGAATGTTTATTTTCCGTTGATATTTATTTTATTCGCGCAAATGACAAATATTTTATTTTTCTACAAACTTGTAAATCCGTTCAATTGTGGAAAGGAGTTTCCATTAATTTATACGGTAACTTTTTTTGATTGCGATTTAAATCTCTGTTTAAACCACCATAGTTAAAGACAAAAAGAATTTTTACTTTTGATCCTCATATTTACCATTGCAAATGTCTCTTATGAAGAGTAAAAAATAAGTCACACTTAGTCAAAAACGTTTTGAATTTTTTGTGACGTCTTCTTATAACAATGGTACATCAATTTTTTTTTGCTCCAAAGAAAATATTTGTAATTTTTGGTATGTCGTCATAATGCTCCTTATCGAGACTTACCTCAAAAGAGGCCAAATCAGTTGGGACGACAAGGTTTCTCGATTTATTTGAAATCGTGTTTAACCAAATACCGTAGTCACTTCATGAAAGGTTTATATTTTTAAAGGTAAAACCATGAATGAAATGAAGAATAGTCTTCATTATATTTCTAATCTATTGGTCTAAATAGAGATTCATGAAAGTGAGTGGGAGCTCTAAGAAGGATGTTTTATTCTTGATTGTTAAGAATAGGTCGAGGTTCAAGAGTAGATTGGCACGATGTTGGCACAAGGCAAGGGAAAAAGGCAAGCCTATTTTGAATAGTAAAGTCAAAACCCAAGCAAGGTGTCGAACCCAACTTTTGATAATTCTATTTTACAGTGTAAGACACTAGAAAAGAATCTGCCCCAAGTTTTCTAAAGAGTTAGAAATTGGGTGTACTATTTTCACCCATAATATCTATATGATCGACATTTATTTTGCTAAATGCAATTTTTGGGTATTAGATACCTATTATGGTTCTCATCAATGTATTCAAGACATATAATGATGATTCGTGCGACGACTAGCTATGATTAAATGTCGACCTATAAGGGAAATAGAACTATAGTAGTTTTTATTTCTATAGAGACATAAAAGTTATAATGTGATCAATCTAGTTTTGGATTTAGAGGTATAATTTAATAAAAGTTATTATGTACTCGACCTCTAAATAAGAATATAGTATCAACCTTAGTGTACGACACAAGTGTTTCGCTTTTGTGAATAGAACAAGCGTTGTTTCCTTTTTATACCTATACTTGGTCAATGGTTATGCCATACCAATCAAAGGTAATTATATTCTTGACCTAAAACTAGAAATTACTTGTCATACAGATTGTAGAAGGCTCAAAATTGGTGACCCAGATCTAATCTTGATTCTGGACTGTGTAGAACATTAAAAGGCTAGTATTCACTAGTATCCCTACAACATTTGATTTTGAATCTTATGGTGTGTGTGAATCTTGTATTCAAGGCAAGATGATTCGTGCCCTTTTTATTGAATAGGAAATCGAACTAGTGAGTTATTGGCCATATTACATAAGAATATGTGTGGTCCAATAACAAACACAACCAGAGATGGTAATGACTACTTCACTTTATTTACCGACGATTTAAGTAGATATTGTGTTTGATTCTACTTGATGAGGTGCTAAGAGAAATCTTTGAAAAGCTCAAAGAGCTCCAATGTGAAGTAGTTAACCACCAAGAGTATTAGATAGTGGACTTACGACCAAATCGTAACTAGAAATATCTAAGTATTGACTTTGATTTTCACCAAAAGTATTGTGAAATAGTTTCACGAGTTAACTTCTCTGAACACACATTATGAGATAAGGTGTTGTTAAATAGAGAAACAGAACCTTATACGATATGGTTTTGTTTTTTGTCAAGTCACTCTGAGCCACTTGACTAACCTTGGGCTTTTATTATTTTGTCTGCTATTTCTTTTCCCACCATATTAAAGCACATTTAAAACAGTCTGATTTCATTCCATATACTATATGGATTGGTAGCGTACCTAATTTGTAAGTTATCCATACGAAACAAGTGCCCAATAATCCTACATTGACCACGAGAACAAAGCGTTTGTGGCCCATGATGCTGTCTTTCAATAAAAATACGATTATTTCTTGATAAGACAGAGTGGGAGAAAATGTTTCAAGATCAAGAGCCACAAACTGAGCATATGGTCCGGAAAAGGTTTCCTCATTGCTTGTTCAGTAGTTGTTTCTTCGGAACCTAGGAGGTCAGGTGGAATTTTTTCACTCTTTAAGAGTGATGAATTCGTATTACTTTGAGAAAGTGAGTCACCTATGGATTATAAGAGACTGTTTCTAGTCCCAACTTCATGCTATGGCTTAGAGTCATACGATTCGTAATGGACTCCATGCATGATGGTCAGGTATGTGACCTGGTAAATTTTACTTGAAGAAGTACGACCTCTTCAATGTAAATTGATTTTTAAGATCGAAATTTGCATGGATGATTATTAAAATGTTTTCAAAGATAAATTGGTAAGCAAAGAGTTTACACCAATTGCAATGCTTTGATCCATTCGAAAATACTTAGCGATTAAAGCATATCATGATAGTATGATGGCAATTGGATCTCAAGAACCACCTTCTTAAATGCGATTCTAGAAGAGGTTGAATATTAGATATCAACCACAGGGTTGATAGATCCAATCAATCCTAAGAAAATGTGCAAATTTAAGAGAAAGTCTTAAGTAAGCACTAAAGAGTTGGAATGAGTGTGTCAATCATGTTGTAAAATATTTCTCGATATCTCGTGGAATTATGTTGAATACATGAAGTTTAGTGGGAGTAATGTGGTTTTCATCAGTCTTATATGTGGAAACATATTGATCATTTTAGATGATGGAAATTTTTGGAGAAGTAGAATGCATCCCTTAGATATCTGGATTTATGGAGAAAAATTTAAAAGGATATTAGCATTAAGTCAAAATTCTTATATTGATAAGATATTTGACTAGTTCCAGGAAGTTGAACACATGATAATTGATTCCTTTTGCTTCCGTTGCGGGATCAATTATATACGCTGTGATGTATACTCAATCCGACATTTCACCTGCTTTGAGCATGACAAGTCGTTTGCAATCAAATCCAAGTGAGAGTCACTTGATAGCCATAAAGAACATCCTTAAGTACTTGCGAAGGATTAAAGATATGTTCCATGTGTTTGGAGTTTACAGTGAGTGGTGTGTAAGGGGTTACACAGACTTCAGTTTCCAAACTGATCAAAGTGATTTGAAATCACGAACTGGCTGTGTTTTATAGAAGATTTATCTATTGGAAAAGTACCAAGCAAAAAGGACTATTGGAAAGGTTCCAAGTAGAAGTGACATTTCCAAGTTTAAATGTCATGTATCCGCTGGAAGTGTTCCAGGCAGTTAATCATTGCGGATTTCACAAACGGAAATGGAGTACATTGCATCATATGATGATGCATATGAAAGTAGCTTGGATTTGACAGTATTGGAGAGACTAGAAGTAGTTCCTATAGCTGTATATCCCATCCCATTATACTGGTAAAACAATGGGAGCTACCTTTAGGCCAAGAGTCCTAAGTCTAGATTCAAACCTAGACACGTTTCAGAAAGTTTTATGTAATATGAGATTACGTAGACAAAGAGAAATAGCAATCAGAAAGATGGGAAAGATGCAAATATTGCTAATCCATTAACTATGCTTTTGCAGGCTGAACATGATAGTCATGTCATTTCAATGGGGATTGAAATATGTACGTGAATTGCTAGAGATTATGAGATATGAAATTATTGATAGCGTATCAATTTTTTCAAATATTAGATAATCGCATTCATTGTTAGATTTTCATAAAAAACTCCTTATTTAGTTTGACTAAATTTTAATACTTTGTTTATCCGAATTGGTTGAAAGAAAAGTTGAACCCAATTCAAGTGAACATGATGAACTCAGTGTTTTGTCCCTAGTCACTTATTTGAGGTGACGTCTCGACGTGACTAGATTGTAAGTCGATCGATGTTTGGTTCAGCACTATGGGGTCATGGAGATGACTGGTCATTTACATAGACAGACTGTTGAGACACTCTGTCGGGCAGTGATCATAATAAAGTCCCTTATCAAAATTGTTGAAGCCTGGTCGTGGCGGGGATTTCTATTTTATTCCTATGAGTCGATTCTTTAGACTGACGATCATTTACCTGAGTCGGTGTAGTTTCCAATTGACTTTGGTTTTTGTCCTAGGTCGTGCCGTGAAAGGAGGCCGATGGACATCTTCTGGGTCATGGTGATCTGCATCATACAGTGTAAGATAGGTCAACAGGAATTGTCCACCCACGTTGGGTATTAATATCTTCGGGCCACTCGAGGAGTAGTAACTGGAAATGCGTGGCCACGCTCGGAAGAGAACTCTGGTAGATTTTTCGGTCAGGCAGTTACTCTCCCAAATCGAGAAAACCACTCTATTTATAATTTTCAATTGCAAGTGTGACCTGTAATACACCTTGCAATGAGTGGGAGGATGTGACACAAACGAGACAAGGGAATCGGTAGCACACAACTTGTCGAGACAAGTGGGAGATATTGTAGGAGGAGGAGTCCTCCACAATAGTGTTGCTACATGCACAACTTGTATCGGACAAGTGGGAGATTGTTGGAGTAAGTGTCCTCCACAATAGTGCATTTATATAATGAAACTCATTTGGAATATACGTGGCACGATTAGTATATTTTGATACTCCACGTCAGTTGATTAACGTAAATCGGTAATGCTCAGCTGACTAGAGTTTGACATTATTGTCGTATGACGGCGGTTATCAACTAATCCCTAGAGGTCACACCTATAGGACGAGACCCAAATAGAATACTAATTATTTGTATATGATACAGTTTAATTAAGGCATTATATATATTTGATATGTACGTTTAGTTACGAGAGTTATTTATTGGAAATTGAGTTAGGAACTCATTCCACTTAAGTTTATTAGTCAATTATACGATAACTGACTGAATCAATTATACGATAACTGACTGATTAAATTTTACGTCTTATTTTAATACGATAAAATATGATTTAATTTAGTGATTAATCGTTAATTCATTAAATTAGTTGAGGTTATGCATACATTTTGTGGTAGAGGTAATTAGTTAATTATATTTACAAAGAGTTGGAAAATAAAATAACTGGCATTGTGGGACCCATTATATATTGATATAATGGTAAAATATCACTTAAAAGTTAATTACATATTGTTTATTAATTTGTGTCATATAATTGTTATATGATCAAATTAACACTTAATTGAACAAGATCATCAAACATATGATTTTAAGTATTTGTGGGACAAATATCAAAAATCAAAATGGACCACAGAACACATGTGGAGGCCGTATTTTTGCTAGTGGAGATCAATGATGATTGTTCTCTACAAATTCCACACTCCACTATATGATTATGACATATATGACACATGATCATTATCATTATACAATCTCATACACTACCATTATGCATGTAAATAAAATAAGCAAAATAGAGCTCATTTGTAGCTCATGGATGCCGGCCAAAAGGCCTTTAAATTGAACAATTGTTGTTCATTTTCAAATACTTGATTCTTATGCTTATTCTTACTTCTCTTTCTAAACTCAACATCTCTCAAAAACTTACATGCAAACTAATATTCATATCATATTACTAGTGTAGTAATACAATAATATTAGTAGTATAATGTCTTACTTATTATATAGTTAATAATAAGCTAAGATTATTTGGGTTTAATCTTGGGTGCAACAAGAAGGAGACCTTCTACTTTGGAGGTTTTTTGATGGAGGATCATCCACTAATTAGATGCTCAAGAACAATAAGAAGGAGTTCTTATTGTGCCCATATTGAACCGAAAATTCCCAATGTAAGGATGTTTTCGCCTTATCTTTTATTCTAAGCTTTTATATTTGCATGCATGATAACTAGATCCTAAATCATTACGTTAATGTAATTTAATGAACTAATTAGAGCAGTCTAATTAGAGGTCTAGGACTTTCACTAAGGTAGTGGTCTACTCGGACCACACCGCCTTGAGGCAATTGTTGGTGAAGAAAGATGAAAAACCAAGACTCTTGAGGTGGGTCCTATTACTTCAAGAGTTCGACTTGGAGATTAGAGACAAGGCGGGTGCGGAAAATGTTGTTGCCGACCACTTATCTAGATTGACTATCGAAGATCATGGGTTGCCGACCACTTTTGGAATGACCCAAATCTTTTCCGTAAGTGTGGTGATGGCATATTTAGAAGGTGTGTTCCGAGGGAAGAAGGATTGGAGGTAGTGGCTAGGATTCACAATTCGGCCTACTGTGGCCACCTTGGTACGTCAGGAACTATTGCAAAGGTCTTACAAGGTGGTTTCTTTTGGCCATCGATGTTTAAAGATATCCATTATTGTGTCATATCATGCGATAGATGTCAAAGGACGGGGAACATAGGGCTAAGAAACGAGATACCCCTCAACAATATTCTTGAAATTGAGCTCTTTGATTGTTGGGGAATTGACTTCATGGGACCATTCCCAAACTCTTGTGGGAATGATTACATTCTAGTTGCGGTGGACTATGTGTCCAAGTGTATTGAGGTCATGGCTACCCCAACAAACGATGCGAAAGTTGTTATTAAGCTTTTCAAGAATACTACTTTTCCAAGATTTGGGACCCCGAGAGTGGTTATTAGTAATGGGGGTTCACACTTTAGGAATACGCCTTCAAGATTTTGCTCTCCTCTCATGGTGTCACTCACAAGACCGCCCTTGCCTACCACCCTCAAACAAGTGGGAAAGTGGAGGTTTTGAACCGTCAAATTAAAGCCGTCTTGGAGAAGGTTATTGTAGAGTCTATTGATCGAATACCAAAGAAAGGGGGGGGGGGGGGGGGGGGGGGGGGGGTGAGTATTAAAAACTAGCCCCACTTTTTTGATTTATATGATATGTAATTAATTATTTGATCTTATAGATTAAAATCTGTTGGAGTAAGTATCCTCCACAATAGTGCATTTATATAATAAATCTCATTTGGAATATACGTGGCATGATTAATATATTTTGATACTGCACGTCAGTTGATTAACGTAAATCGGTAACGCTCAGCTGACTAGAGTTTGACGTTATTGTCGTATGACGGCGGTGATCAACTGATCCTTTTAGGTCACACCTATAGGATGAGACCCAAATAGAATACTAATTATTTGTATATGATACAGTTTAATTAGGGCATTACATATATTTGATATGTACGTTTAGTTACGAGAGTTATTTATTGGAAATTGAGTTAGGAACTCATTCCACTTAAGTTTATTAGTCAATTATACGATAACTGACTGAATAAATTTTATATCTTATTTTAATACGATTAAATAAGATATTATTTAGTGATTTATCTTTAATTCATTAAATAAGTTGAGGTTATGCATATATTTTGAGGTAGAGGTAATTAGTTGATTATATTTACAATGAGTTGCAAAATAAATTAACCGGGGATTGTAGGACCCATTATATATTGATATAATGGTAAAATATCACTTAAAAGTTAAGTATATATTATTTATTAATTTGAGACATATAATTGTTATATGATCAAATTGACACTTAATTATACAAGATAATTAAGCATATGATTAATAAGTATTTGTGGGATAAATATCAAAAATCAAAATGGTCCATATTAGACACAAGTGACCGGTTGTGTACACATAAATGACAATGATACTTGTCTGGAGTGACTTGCACATAAACACACTTGATAATGACATATCGTACAAGCTTTAATCATGGTTATAACTCTACACTCAAGCCTTATTGCATGTGAATAAAATAAGCAAAATTGAGCTCATTTGTAGCTCAAGTGGACCGGCCATTTTGGTCTTCAAATAGAACAACAGTTGTTCATTTTTGAACTACTTCATTTTATGCTTATTTTCTTCTTCTCTCTAAAACTAACATGCAAACTAATATTCATACCATATTACTAGTGTAGTAATACAATAATATTAGTAGTATAATGTCTTACTTATTATCTAGTTAATAATTAGTTGAGATTATTTGGGTTGATTCTTGGGTGCAAAAAGAAGGAGACCTTCTAGTTTGGAGGTTGTTTTATGGAGGATCATCCATTAATTTCATGCTCAAGAACAATAAGAAATAAGAAGAAGTTCTTATGGTGCCCATATTGAACTGAAAATTCCCAATGTAAGGATATTTTCGTCTTATCTTTATATTTATGCTTTTATATTTGCATGCATGATGATAACTAGATCCTAAATCATTAACTAAATGTAATTTAATGAACAAATTAGAGGAGTCTTATTAGAGGTCTAGGACTTTCAAAATCAACTAATTAATTAATCAAAGTAAGTACTAGTAACGAAATAACGAAAAGTAAAGAGAGGCACACGTGATTTTTGAAGTGGTTCAGTTTCACAAGTCGAAACCTACGTCCACTATTCTCAATTAATAATATTTGAACCTTTCTCCGGATTACAAAAATTATCAACCCACTCGTATAATCAACTATGATTATAACTCAAGGTGAGTATCGCTAAATACTCTATACTATCTGACGTTAATAAGAAAGTACAATATAACTCACAAGGATTCTCGTTAAAGAATAAGTAAGATTATGTGATGTACTATTATCCAATAATGTATTTCACGTGAGCGATTGACAACAATTGATGCACGACTTTTTCGAAAAACAAACACTAAAAATAATAAATATTTTGCTCAAAGTTTGCTTTTAAATCAATTTATAAAATTCTCTCAATTGTATAAAAGTCGTTGTTGAATGATTGAGATGGAAAGAGTATTTATAATAGAAGCATAGGAGATATAAAATCTAAAATTCTAGCTTAATATTTAAGAAAGATATTTATCTTTAATATCTCAAAATATTATTTGCTTTATCTTTTAGAAAGATATTTATCTCAAAATATTATTTGCTTTATCTTTTAGAAATATATTTATCTTTAATATCTCAAAATATTGTTGTAAAGATATTAATAGAATCCTAGGTTAAGATAACCAAGGAAACAAGCCTATGGTGGCCGAAATCCCTACTACCACGAAACCTTAGGAGCACGCAACCCTAGGAGACACAATCCTTGGGTCTCACGAAACCCTAGGTGGCACAACCATTAGGTGGCCTTATTAGGTTAACAACAAATTGAGATAGAATATATTAGAATGCCTAGGTAACATGACAACTCATAAGTTGTATTACTAACCAATAGAATCTCATCGATACATCCTCTATTAAAACTTTTGATAAATATAAAAATACTCTTTTTCTTTTTGAAAACATTTAAAATATTTATTTCCAAAATCATTCATCAACTTTCATCATCCAAACTTATAGGTTAAAGCTATAACTTTGAACTTTAGTATGTAAAGTTATAAGTGAGTCATAACTTTACAAACTTAAAATCACTATAATGGAATAGTTAACGAATGACGACCTATATTATCTAATCTTCACAAAGATCTTTAGTATACGGATCATCTCTTCATCTTGATCACAAAGACCCTCTATCTTGAGTCTTGTGTTATTAGAGGTAGATCCTGCTTGAATTGTTTCTTTAAAGTTATATCCAAGGTAGCTATAACTTTGCATAAGAACTTCTGAAGTTATACCTTAAGCTCCTATAACTTTTTCTCACAAAACTTGTCAAAGTTATGCCTCAAGCTCCTATAACTTTGATCTTCTTTCTTGTAATTGTTGTTAGCTATGATGCATATGATATATCAATTAAAGCACATTATCAAGTAAACACATGTCATTATCAAAACTATAAAATAGGTCCAACAGTTACAAGCAAAAATCGAAAAGATTGGTCTCAAAAGCTCCCCTTGTGTTATGGGCTCTTAGAACCGCCTTCAAAACTCCTCTTGGCACATCTCCTTACAAGCTTTTATATGGCAAGGCTTGTCATTTGCCGATTGACTTGGAGCATAAGGCGTGGTGGGCTTTGAAAGAGATAAATTTTGACATCGACATGGCCGAAGAGAGGTGTTTCCTCTAAATGAGTGAGCTCGAGGAGTTGAGGCTTGATGCCTATGAAAGTTCAAAGGTGTATAAAGATTAAACGAAGAAATGGCATGATGCCAAGTTGGTGAAGAAAGACATAAGCGTTGGCGATCAAGTCCTCCTTTACAATTCAAAGGTTAAATTATTTCCGGGCAAGCTGAGGTCTTGATGGTCGGGGCCTTTTGAGGTTGTTGATATATTGCCTCATGGCGCATTTGAGCTTTGGAGTGAAGAGGTTGGCAACTTCAAGGTGAATGGTCATCGAGTGAAGCAGTATTATGATGGAGATGTTAAAGGCACAGTTGAAATACTGTTTCTAGGAGATCCTCTTCCCGGGGAAGAATCTTGTTTGTAAACTCTTATACTTTGATAGGTTTGGTGGAGTTCCTCTATAACCACCAATTTTTGTATATAGCATGCATTTTAGGAGTAGTTATGAGGATTTTGGATTGCATACTCGGGTAAAAAGGTCCTTGGAAGAACGTTTTTTTTGGTGGGATTGGAACAATTGTAGCCGGGTTTAGCTTGAAACCGTCTCGTTGGGAAATGATAATTGAGTCGTGATTGTTGGTGACTTTGGAAAATTTTCTAGTGAAAAATAAGGGGAGGAGAAGAAGGGAATAGTGCTCCAGGCCGGGCACCCGGCAGCCGGTGCCCCAACCGGCCTAGAGCACTCCAGAAGGAAAACTTTGCAAATTAAGAATTGATGAGAAGGTGCTCCAGGCTGGGCACCCGGCGGCCGGTGCGCCGACCGGCCCAGCGCACAACTGAGAGGAAAGTTTCAAAGGCAAAAAATTTTTTTAACTTGTGCTCCAGGCTGTGCACCCGGCGGCCGGTGCCCTGACCGGCCCAGAGCACATGAGTATTGAAAAATCTGGAGTTGAAAATTTTTGACTTGAGCTCCAGGTCGGGCACCCGGCGGCCGGTGCCCCGACCGGCCCAAATCACATCAGAATGAGATTTTCAAAAAACCAAAAAAATCTGACTTGTGCACCAGGCCGGGTACCCGGCGGCCGGTGCCAGGTTCAGCCCAGAACACAGCAAGGGATTTAAATCCCATCGACACATTCGTCCTTCATCAATCTTCTTCTATTTTTCTTCTTCTTTCCTTCCTGTAACTTCACAAAAACTACCCAAAATCACCACATAATCCACTCTATCTCCATTAAACATCACTAAAAATCCATCTCACTCCACAAAATCTTCCCCCAATTTGGATTGATTTTTGCTCAAATTCACCATGGCTTAACAACCACCTAAAAAGAAGAATAGGGCTCAACTTGAGGCGGAATTAGAGGCAAGAGTTTAACAAGTAATTGAAGGAATGAGTCCGGATGAAGATTTTCCGGATGTTGTCTTCAATATTGAGGTTGCTAGAAGTAAGTTCCAATGCTTTAAACGCCCGAAATCTCCCCCATTCCCGATTTATTTGTAGAAATTCTATGAGAAACTTTGGCCTTGATACCGTGACCCTATAACTCTTCAAGGGTTTAGGTATGGGAGAGCTTTATGGGAAACATTTTCGCACTTATCCCCGTCTCACATGGGAATTTTTGAGCTCATTTAGTCATGAAAAGGACCGTAATTCGGGCATGGTAAAGTCAATTAGCTTTCGCCTCCTTAATGTTGCTTTTACCGTCCCCTTGGAGAAAATTTGTATGATTTTGGGTGTCAAATTTCACAAGACTTATAAGGTCCCGGATGATTTTAATTTGACTGATGTATGGACCGCTATTTCGGGGATATAATTTGAGAAAGGGGCTAAGAAGCCGGCTAATGCTTGCCACAACGCCCCAATTCGAATTTGGCATAGATTCATTGGGTGGAATTTGTTTGGACAGGAAGAATGCCATAACTTCCGGTCCGATGAAATTTCAATTTTGGCGGCTTACTTGTTTCAAAAGCCGAAGAAGTTTGAGGTAAACATTGGCCATCACGTTGCTCTTCATTTCCAAAAATTGACTAACGATCCGTTTAGCCCAACCGAGATACACATTGGGAGAATTGTCACAAAAATTGCCAATGCGCTTTGCAAGAGTGCTTTTGAAGAAAGGCAATTGAAGTGTTTGAGGGGCAATCTTTAATGACGGAAGATTACTTAAGGCAAAACTTGAGTGGATTGTGAGGCGCCCCGAGGACGGGAAATTCTATTGGCAGGTTAGAGGGAGCAACTCAATTCCCCTCCCAAACAGTGAGGCTATGAGGGTTGTACCCGATTGTGAGCATTATCTCCTCCCCTTAGAGGAAGAGGACCCTCAAGAACCAGAAGAAGACCCTCAAGAACCGTTACCTCCCGTCACCGCTTTTAGGCGAGATCCGACTATTCTCGTCACCACTTATAGGCGATTAAGGCCCAACTCCTACCTCCTTGCCTTATGTGAACCCCTCTTTTATTCATCATCAACCACTCGTGCAACAATGGCGTCCTTGGCCTCATTCTTCCCAACCCGAGACATCCTCTTCTACCACTCCTAGCTACCCACCTTTAGATCCGACCTTGATTAAGTTCATGGCCGATATGACTTTGGCCTCCGAGACGGTGGCTAAGGAGAGACAGACGGCGGTTAAGGAGAGAGAGGATGAGGCTAGGGAGAGAGCGATCTTTTTCCAAAAGATGGATCAGATGTACTATGACTTGGCACTTGGCCAATACCCTTCCTATGATAATTGGTGTAGGGAGGGGTATACGGAGCCCGTAGGCCCGCATCCATGTTATTTCATGTGGCCCGAGGGTGGTTATGATCAGGGCTCGAGGGTGTTTGGGGACTTCCATCATGGTTACTACTCTTCGCCGGTCTATGCTCAACCGGTCGTTGATGATGAGGAGGCGGATCCCGAGACGGCGGCCCAAAATGTCGAGTGGTTCGATAGGATGGGGCCTACGTTTGAGATCTTGGATTTTACCGGCTGAGGTTCGGGAGCCTGGGGTGTAGATGAGTCTTATGCGGCGGACGGAAGCGGTCAACTTGATGCTACACCCACTGATCTTAGTGGGTTCCCCTATGTGACGGGGTACCAAGGACAACCATGAGTATGATCCCCTTAAATCCAAATCTTCATCATGTTTATATTTTTGTATGCATTTAGATACTTGTAATATATTCTAGATTAGTTATCCAATTAGTTGCATTCATTTAGGCTTGCATTAGAATTTAATTTTGTAAAATATCGTCACATGTTAGGTCTTGCATCCATATAGTGTAGTTTGCATTGTATTTCTTTGGAGCATGTAGTCTAGAATCATGCATTTGCATTTTCTTCGAAAAAACAAAAACAAAAAGAAAGAAAACTTTCCAAAAATATGTTTTTTTTTTTTAAATTCACCCCTCACACCATGTAAATACTTAAGTGTGGGGAGGGAATTCCCAAAAAAAAAAAACGCCAAAAACATGTTTTCTTTTTCCTTTTTACCCCCTTTTCATAATTAAATCACTTACTCGTGGACGAGTAAGACTTAAGTGTGGGGAGGGTTTCATTTCTTTTGTATATATCTTTAATATTTGAAAAAATAAAAAAATGCCTAAAAATCGAAAAATTTGAAAATTTTCCAAAAAAAGTATGTTTAGATTAGTTTGTATATATTTGTTTTGCACTAACTCTTTTGATAGACAACTCACATGGAGCATTGGAGAAGACGCGCTAGGTGATATCTTCTCTAACCCTTTCTCATTTTCTTGTATTTATAGTGTAGAAGGAGAACGATATTCTAAGCTTCGGTGCTCCTTTTGGGAGCCGGATTGGTTGATGATGTTGTGTTGTTTGTTGCTAGGATTAGTATTAACTTGAATTTAGTGTAGCACTTGTATATAATATGTTCATTTGCATTTCACATAGATTGTATATACATGTTTAGAGCACGCATGCATTTGCATTGTTTTGTAAATATAGTCTTGGAGCCTAGATGGAAGAGTCATGTTGACAATGATATTAATGTTGAACCCCCTTGTCAACCCTCTTTTGACAGCTTGTGCCTCATTTACATCACTTGCTAGTAGGATTTTGCTTGCAAAACCCGGAAGTCTAGCTTAACGACCGAATCTGGACTACCTTGTGAGGCCATTTTGGGCCCTAGACCCTACCAAGACCGATATGAGCTACTAAAATGTGAGGTTAGAGCCTCAAGTGACCGACCCATCAAACCGGTCCCGTTTAATATTGAGGGTAGCTCCTTACGTGGCATGTTACATCTTTTACGCTCGAGTATGGTGCTCTTGGATTAGTTTGTTAAAGAAATGTTGATGTGTAAGGTTTTTAGTCAATTTGTTCAAATAAATAGCCTCACACAGCCAAATGAGCTTTATCTTATGCCCCCGCATCGATTTCCCCTCTTTGTAACCCAATTTGAGCCTTAGCCTTATCTTTTGTTTAGCTATCAAACATCTACATCCCAAAAACATCTCACCAAGAGTAGCAAGTCCTGTAGATTGTTTTGATCGATGAATTTGGGTGGGTTAATTGATTGGAAGGCGTTTGTTGAGTTAGTTTGGTTGGAAATGTTGAGGAGTTTAGATGTTGTTAATAAAGTATTTTAGGAGTTGGAAATTGAAAAGAAAATAGAAAAGCACAAAAATAAAAAGAAAAAAAAATCAAATACAAAAGAGGAAAATGAAGTGGAAAACAAAATAAAATAGAGATTTAATATGGTGAAATAAAGGGTTGAATAAGTTGCATTTGGATCCAAGTTTTGAATTATGAATCATGAGAAGTTTTTTTTTTTGGCAATCAAAGGCGAAATATTAAAGGATCCTTGCCTTTCTTTTTGGGATATTATTGGTGATTTGGTTAGGATGTGACTTTCTACTCTTTCGAGCTCCACATCTCCTAAAATCGGTGTTTGCACCAACCCCTTTCTCGCCCTTTACCTAAGCCCCATAACAACCCTATTGACTCGTATATGTGCATCATATATTATTTCTTAGACGGACAAGTTGACGGGAGCACCACATTTATAGCGGGCGTGTCTCGCAAGTCGACTTAGGAGAGTGATTTTGGTTACTTTGCAAAAAAAAAAACCGCCCGTTCTTTCATTGAGTGTCGAGTGAAAACTGTAAGAGTCGGTCTTGGTGTCCTTGTCGGGTCGAAGGCTCGATATTGAGCCGAATCTTGTGTAGTCTTGTAAATCTTGAGAGTAAGGCCTAGTAATTCCTCTTTGCCCGCCTATAATCCGTTTCTAGGCACCGTGATTGTTTTTGTTGGTCATTTTGGGTTTGAGTTAGAGGCTTGGCATAGCGGTGAAACTATGAGTCGGCATCCTCCACCAAGGCTCCTATGTGCTAACTTCTAAAACCCGCTTAAATGAGGAAAGCGGTTTAACTCTTCGTGGCGCATCCTATGTTTTGATTTATGCTTTATTGTTGGGTGTGTCAAAACCTTTCCACAAACCCCTACTTACCTTACAAGGAGGTACTCTACCTCATTAGTATCTCGTTGTGAGTTGAAGGGACGGAGGAGGCCCATTAATTGCCTACCATAGGATATTATTAGTAGTTTAGGTAGTAGCATTAGTATTAGTGTAGTGTTGAAGAAGGGTACATATGGGTCTCAAATCTCGTTTACTTACTCGAGGACGAGTATGTCTTAAGTGTGGGGAATTTTGATAAGCATTTAATTAGTTACATTTTTCCTCTCATTTTCGTCCCCATTTTGGTCCGTTTACACGGATATGCGGGCCTTTAATTGCATTTTGCTTCCCGATTTCCCGTGCTATGAATGTCAATCTCATTTTGCAGGAAGTAAGGCGGAAATGAAGAAATAGGAGCATAAAGGCCTTGCATGAGTCGGGATATGGAATTGAGAAGAAGAAAAGAAGAGAGAGCTCTCAGGTGGCGCAGGCCGGTCCAAAGAACGGCGGCCGGCTACCCGGCTCAGACCACACCTCCCACATAGAAGGAAAAAAAGAGAAAGAAGGAAGAGGCCAAGTAGTGTCGGCCGGGTACCCGGTGGCCGGCCTATCACCTGGCCTGCGCATCATCAGAATAGAATAGAGAAGCTTGAAGATACTGATGTGCTCCAGGCCGGTCAGAGGATCGGCGGCCGGTCACCCGACTGGGACTCCCCTTTCCTTTACATAGAATATTTTTGGAGAAGAAGAGAAGGAAGAGTCTGATGTGCTCCAGGCCGGTCAAAGGACCGGCGGCCGGCCACCCGGCCTAGAACACAAGCCTGAATTTCCACTTTACTCTTCTATTTTCTTTCTTAATTTATAGATGCCTATATATACCCTCTCCCTAATTTTTGTATGTATCTTTTTATCAACCCTTAGCACAAAACCCTAGAATATTTGTAATCTCTAATACTCACTAATTACTCTCTTAGTCGTTTCTTAATCAAGCTTAGTTTCTCAATTCAAATAAATAGATCTAGTCTTTCTTAGTAAAACTATCCTAGTCTCGGGTTTGCATTGAAGATTTTGGGTGAAGACATTCTCCCTATTTCACTAATAGAAGTATTGTTGGTATAAATTCTTCATCTTTTAGTTGTTTATGCAATTTATTTCATTTCTAGTTAATTATTTGTCATTTGATGTTTAGAATTCTTCCTTTCTAAAGTATGATGTTCATCTCCTTATTCTTATTTTCTAGTTGCTTGCTTTCCTTCAATATGAGTGAGTAGTTTTCCTCTAAGGTTTAGGGGGAGCCTAAGGGAGGATTATGTGGGAGAATTGGTTGAGTAATTAGTAGACTCGTGGTGATAATTAGAGTATTACCCATATGCACACTAGGTGTTTGATGAATTGTATAAACCAAAGTTACACACATTATCGAGTATTGTTTGATTATCTCTTAAGCGACGGCGGTAGAGATAATTAAACTAGTCTTTATATGAGTAATTTTACACAAATGCGATAGCTTTGTTGAAGATTATTAATTGTTGAGACATTAGCAATTAATTCTACTCAAACTTATTACTCACTTGCTAATTACTTGACTAACCCATTGATCCCCTTAAGGTTAACCCTTTACCTTAGTTTTTCATATTTTGTTTACAACCTTATCATTTTTAGCGATTTGTTGCATTTAGTAATTCGTAGTTAGTCTCCTCATTCAGCTCTTGTTAGACTAAAATAGGACGCAATCAAGCTTGTAGTTGACCCCTCCATCCTCGTGAATTCGACCCCTAAATACTACTTATATTGGGTTTTTCTTTGATGTGTGAATTGACGATAATTCACTCTTCATCATTAGTTTTAAGGGAGAGTTGAGGGCGGAGTTTGTGCCAGAGCATATTAGGAGTAAGATGAGAGAGGAGTTTGATTTATTTAAAATGAAAGAGGACATGACTTTAAAGGAGTACCACAATCAGTTTATGAAATTATCTAATTATGCAGCTGACTTAAAAATGAGCGATGAAATCTTAGCGTCGCTGTTTGAGAAGGGACTGATATTATATCATGAAGAGGATGCTGGCCCCATTGAAAAATGAGATAAGGGATGTAAAGGAAGTGTTCTTGAGGGCTGGACATGCAGAGAGGTTGGCTATCATGACTAAGGTTCGTAAGAAGAAAAAGGGAGAGAAGAGAAAAAAGGAGAGTACTAATGAAGAAAATGAGAATAGTGGTAAGAAGGGGGGGTTACACAAAATCTAAGTTAAACTCATATGGGGGATTCGTTCATTGCAGCAGGAGCTCACCCAAGGGGTCTTGATGATCCAACCACAAACAAGACAAGCTTGACCCCTCAGATGGAAGCTCGAGGTACAAGGTCCAAACAACAAGCTATGACAAGCCAAGATCCAGCCAGGCCAAGCCACACCAATGAAGAAGACAGTCCAGGGTTCAACAACCCATGCCAAGCCCCAACACAACCCACATTACCCACACAAAACAGAAACAAAGCCATTCAGGCCCAGGCAGACCATTTAACAAACCCTACATCTAGAAGGTACACCAGGGCATCCCAACCACCCCCACTATGGCCTACCATCAAGACAAACCTCTAAGCTACAAGTTTTCCTAGGACAAACCATTTTGAAATCTAGCAAAAACCCATGAAACAGACACCCCAAAGCTAGAGTCCAGTAAGCAGCATAGCAGAGGCAGTACATGTTCAGATGATGTTTTCTTTTGCCTAAGTCAACTTGTCTTCACCTAAGGCAGGTTTATCTACGTCCTCATAAGAGTGGAGAGTTCCAAGGAGCAACAAAACACCCAGAGCAAAGCACAAGACAACAAGAACAACAAAGTTCTATTTCAGGAAAAATACAAAAACTGCTTTATTGCTTTTTGCATCAGTCTGTTTGTGTCTCTTGTGTCTGTACTAGCTAGTTGTTAAACTCGACCTCTGGTGAGGTTCTTAATTAGTGTCAGTAGAATTAGTTTAGATCCTAAGCTGGCCCTTGGATGACTTATACATCCAATGGTTCACAAGATATCAGCCTCTCTATATAAGGAGGTCTTGTATGTTGTTGTAAGGCAGACTTTATGAATGAATTAAACTTTGAGAAATCCCTCAAAACTTTCAAACTTGTGCTAAGAGCTGTAGTTTGAGTCAAGCCTGATACATCTGCAAGGTGTTTGATCAGTGTCTTGCTTTGTGAGTCAAGTTATATCTGTGCCTTGCTGTGGTTAACTTGCTTGCTGTTTGAGTCTAGTCTAGGGTGTTTGTGCTTTGATGTAACACTTGAAAACTGTCTCTAAAACCAGTCTTTGAGTCCTTTCTCTTGTGCCTTGCTGTAGAGGAGTGTCTCTAAGTCATATCCCTTGAGTTGTCAGTTAAACAACTCACCCTCTCTAAAACAACATCCATTTGTTACTTGACATTGTTCTCAGTTTGAGTCAAGCTAATCAAGCTTCCTTAAAACTTGTAAACCTTAGTAGTTTACACTCCAAATTGGTATCAGAGCTTTGGTTGAGAGTCTTAGTGAGTTCATTTTCCCTAGCTACATTTAAAAACACAAAAATAACCCAATGAGTGAAGAGAGACTAGCAGGAGTAGAAGCAAGGATGGAGGATCTGGCTAGGATTGTAACCACCCTAACCAGAACCCTGGACCAGGTTATAGGCAACCATTTGCTTGCTGGAGGAAGAGGCAGAGGACGTGGAAGAGGCCAAGGAGGAGGCATAGGAAGGCCACCTGATGATGAAAAGTATCCAGACTCAGATGACTCAACAAGAAGCAGAGCTTCCATCCACAGGAACACAGACAAGCATCTTAAGGTAGATATCCCTGAGTTTTCTGGTAGTCTTAATCCTGAGGACTTGTTAGAATGGCTAAGAGAAGTAGAAAGGATCTTTGAGTACAAAGGATACAATGATTCTAAGTCTTTTAAAGTAGCCATCCTTAAACTGAAAGGGTATGCTTCCCTTTGGTATGAAACTATGAAAGGGTTAAGGGCTAGGGAAGGTAAAGAACCCATCAAGTCTTGGACTAAACTGAAAAAGAAACTGTTAGACAAATTTGTTGCTAGGGATTACACCCAGGATCTGTTTATCAAGTTGTCTAAGTTGAAACAAAGAGACAAACCTGTTGAATCTTATCTGACAGAGTTTGAACAACTCACCTTACAGTGTGAAATAAATGAGAAACCTGAGCAAAGGAGACAAGGTTAGGATGCAACCTCTGTGGTCATTTGATGATGTTGTCAACTTATCTCTGAGAATTGAGAAGATAGGGAAGACTAAGCCTGTTACACCAAAACCTGTTAGACCTTTTCAAACCAGACCTTATAGTGGGTTTAGAACCATGGATACCCCTAAGACAGCACCCCCACCTACGTTAGACAAGGGAAAGGGCATCATGGGTCAAAAGCCAAGCACTTCATTGACTGAGAACAGAATTAGGTGCTTCCAATGTCAAGGCTATGGACATTTCAGGAAGGATTGCCCTTCTAAGAAGACCTTAACTATAATGGAAGTTGAGGCTTGGGAGAAAGAGGGTCTAGTTGAGTATGAGAGGGATGAGCCTGAGGTTGAAGAAGTGGTGAGTGAGGAAGAAGAGTCTAGTCAGGAGGCAATAGTGGCACTCCCTGACACAGGCCACAGCTTAGTCCTATGGAGAGTAATGCATTCACAACAGATACCTTTGGAGGAGGATCAAAGGTCCCTCATTTTCAGGAGCAGATGTACCATACAAGGGAGGGTTTGTAACCTTATTATAGATGGAGGTAGTTGTACCAATGTGGCTTCTGTTACTATGGTTGATAAGCTGAAGTTGAGCACTCAAGATCACCCTCACCCCTATAAGTTGAGATGGCTGAGTAAGGGAGCAGAGGTTAAGGTGGATAAGCAATGCATGGTCCCTTTCTCCATTGGAAGTGTGTACAAGGATGAAGTATTGTGTGATGTGGTTCCAATGGATGCCTATCACTTGCTATTAGGAAGGCCATGGGAGTTTGATAAAAGCTCCATACACCAAGGAAGAAGCAATACCTATTCCTTCAAGCATGGGAGCAGGAAGGTGACATTAGCCCCCTTGCCACCACATCAGAAGAGCTATGGAAGTCCAAGTATGGCTGAAGACTTTAGTGGAGTTATATTTCTATCTGAGTCAGCAATGGTCAAAGAGTGTAGTGAGGAGCAACCTATAGTAATGCTGCTATCAAAAGAAGTTCAGGAAGAGGAGTCTAAGGTGATCCTTGCAGATGTTAAGCCCCTCATTGATCAGTTCAAGGAAGTGTTTCCAGAGGAACTTCCTGATGGCTTACCCCCTTTGAGAGGGATTGAACACCAACTAGACCTTGTGCCAGGGTCTGTACTACCTAATAGAGCAGCATATAGGTGTGATCCCAAGGCTACACAAGAGCTGCAGAAACAAGTTGGAGAGTTGATGAGTAAAGGGTTTGTTAGGGAATCTTTAAGTCCATGTGTTGTGCCTGCATTGTTGGTTCCTAAGAAGGATGAGACTTGGAGGATGTGCATAGATAGCATGGCTATCAACAACATCACAGTCAAGTATAGGTTCCCTATACCTAGGCTTGATGACATGTTGGATGAGCTGAGTGGCTCAAGGTTCTTTTCTAAGATTGATTTGAGGCAAGGTTACCATCAATTGAGGATCAGAGAAGGAGATGAGTGGAAGACAGCCTTCAAAACAAAGCATGGCCTTTATGAGTGGCTTGTCATGCCCTTTGGCCTGTCAAATGCCCCAAGTACCTTCATGAGATTGATGACAGAAGTGCTTAGGCCTTGCCTAGTGAGATTTGTGGTGGTATACTTTGATGATATCCTCATCTACAACAAGAGCAAGGATGATCATTTGAGGCATCTTGAGGCTGTGTTTGAAATACTTCAGGAGAGTAAACTCTTTGGGAAGCTTGAGAAATGCACCTTCATGACTGAGGAAGTCAAGTTTCTAGGATATGTGGTATCTGGTAGGGGCATTTCAGTTGATCAAGACAAGATCATTGCAGTACAGTCTTGGCCTATCCCTAAGAACATTACAGAAGTAAGAGGGTTTCATGGCCTAGCCTTTTTCTATAGGAGGTTCATTAAAAACTTTAGCACTATTGCAGCACCCCTCACTGAATGTATGAAGAGAGGAGAGTTCACTTGGACTGAGAATGCCTTGCAGGCTTTCAAACACATGAAGAAGCTTTTGTGCAGTGCACCTATCCTCAGGTTGCCAAACTTTGATTGCCTATTTGAGGTTGAGTGTGATGCAAGTGGAGTGGGAATTGGAGCTGTCCTCATCCAAGAGAAGAAACATGTAGCCTACTTTAGTGAAAAGCTAAGTGGTGCCAAGCTGAACTATTCTACATATGATAAAGAGTTCTATGCTCTTGTCAGAGCTCTAAGGCATTGGAGTCATTACCTAAAGCCCAAGCCTTTTGTCCTACACTCTGATCATGAGGCATTGAAGTACATAGGAGGTCAACATAAGCTCAGTCACAGGCATGCTAAGTGGGTGGAGTTCCTCCAGTCATTCACCTTTTCTAGCAAATACAAAGAGGGCAAACAGAATGTGGTGGCTGATGCTTTGTCTAGGAGATACACTCTGCTATCAACCATGGAGCAAAGGGTTCTTGGCTTTGAGTTCATGAAGGATATGTATCAGGAAGATCCAGACTTTGCAGAAGATTGGTTAGCACAGAAAGAGGGAACAAGGACCATTGATTCACCCTACACTTTGCAAAATGGATTCTTGTTCAAAGGAAACAAGCTGTGTGTTCCCAAAGGATCTTATAGGAGTCTATTGATCAAGGAGGTACATGGAAGTGGCCTTGGATGTAACACCCGGAAATGTACCCTATTTTTCTAGTAGAAATATTTTACGAAATCTTTTCAGCAAATTTAAGTTTTAATTTAGAATTTAAAGTTTCGAGTCGAATTTACAATTTCCGAGTTCGTATTTGGAATTTCCGCAAGATTCCATGTGAAACCCGTTTTAAGGCGTCTTTGACTTTTCTTGACTTTTGAGTCGTCTTTGACTTTTCTTGACTTTTGAGTCGTCTTTGACTTTTCTTGACTTTTGAGTCGTCTTTGACTTTTCTTGACTTTTGAGTCGTCTTTGACTTTTCCGACTCACCCTTTACTTATACTCCCTCATAACCTATTTTTACCTCACAACTCAACATCTCCTTCTTCCTCATCAAACCACCAAAACCTAAAACCCTCTTTGATCCGATCTTATAATCATCATACCGCATTCGTTCTTTGACGGAATTCACGTAAGTTCGTCTTATTCTTCCCCTCTTAGCTTCCTCTATCCGTATTGGTAATAAAATTACCGTCTTTCTCGCTTTTTAAATTATCCGTCTTTCTCAAGGTGAATGATATTCATCTTTTATTATCTAATTGTAGGTGGAGACTAGGAAGGCTTAGTAATCGATTAAAGACGCGTAAAGGTAACGGTGAAGGGTTACTCGGTATCATTTACGTGTTTTGCATGCTTTATATGTTAGAAATCGTATTTAGAATACGATTAGGAGCTTAGGAATCATGTTATGATTTATGATTGTTGTTATTTGATGATTTTTGATGATGAATATTGATTGTTGTTAGTTGATAGAAGTAAATTATGAAAATTGGAAATGATGGAAATGGGTTGTTGTTCTCGGGTGGACTCGTGCAAATTCACAGCACCGACCCTTTTTGGTAGAATGCTCATATCTCCTTCGTTACTTGCTTGTTTTGGGCTTGTGACCACTCGTTGGAACCGTAAGAGGATAAGCTATCACCTCGACTTAGAATTTCTGCATTCCCATATCTAGAACTCTAGTTATGACAGTTTGAAGAACCCTTGTTTAAGTTACCCTTGTTTTGGAGAGTTATCTATGTTTCTTATTTATTATGCTTCTTAAACTTGGTCTAATGCTTGGGTATCATGTATTGATTCATGTTTTGGATATATGATATTTTCCTTCGCTTGTATCACATGTTTTGTGACGGTTTTTGCTATGTCCCACTTGGAGTCGGTTTTTACAAATGATACGGTTTGAGCACTATTTTGTCTTGTGCTTTGTACTCTCATTCCCTTGGCTACCTTCCCGTTCGTAAGGCTGGAATGTCGGAACGGAGAGGTATCCTACTGCTTAATTGCATGTGTAGGGGGCATACGACGACGTTGTTGGGAGTTGAACGCTATGCGTTGATCGACCCGGCCGTCAAATGTTGTGTACTTGCGAGGTGGTGTTATTTGAATGTAGCGTACCGCATGTTATGAGGCTTGAGCTGTTTTTCCGCCTCTTTCGTGAATTGATCTACAGAATTTGGGGTACTCGGCATATATTTTATAAGCCCGAGTCTTGGATGCGAAATGCTTTATCGCATGTCGAATCGGAACATGCTTTATTCCGAGAGTCTGGCCAGATTTAGACTAGGAACGTATTATTATCGTCGTCCTACCAGGAGGAAATTAGTCTACATACGCGAAATGCTTTATCGTGTATGCGTTCCGGGAAATGCTTTATTCCGTGGATGCCTTTTAATCATACTTGCCATGTACACGATGCTAGGGCGTTTCATTTACCGTGAGAAAGGTCGTCTTTGTGTCGCTGTCTTTGAATGCGTGATTTCATGATTGTATTCATGGTCATTGCATGACTTGACACCGTCAAGGTCTTGGTTCGTGAATGGATGGTAATATGTTGGATATTATGTGATCATCGCATGACTTGACTGGTTTGTCTGCCGAGTCTCAATCTTATCAATCTTATACCGCTAAAGGTGAGATGCAAGCCCTAGTGAGCGTATTCGGTTGCCTAAGAGAGTCTTCCCCGAGTCTTTGTATAACATGATGGATTCGGATTTGTATTCTATATGCTCTTATCGTTATATAATGAATTGCCTATCTATCCTTATCGTATTTCACATGTATATTCATATATGCATGCTTCTACTTTTGTATTTCCTTTTATGTACGTTTAATGTGATATGGCTGGGAGGACCCGGAGTTACTCCCCACTGACTGTGGCGTTCATGTTTTCATGAATGAACAGGTTGCTTGCATGGATGGCTTTTTGCTTATGC
Organism: Heliosperma pusillum; assembly: GCA_022085475.1. Taxonomy (NCBI): domain Eukaryota; kingdom Viridiplantae; phylum Streptophyta; class Magnoliopsida; order Caryophyllales; family Caryophyllaceae; genus Heliosperma; species Heliosperma pusillum. Next base: position 121,260 of record JAIUZE010066277.1, read on the forward strand.
TATTTTGGGTTCGGGTGTGAGCTAGCGGGCGTTGTCCCTGGATGAAACACCTCTAGACGTTGTTTAGCTAGTTGCTAATTCTATTTCGAAAATACCCCATCTATTTTGAAAATACCCCATCTATTTTGAAAATACCCCATCTATTTTGAAAATACCCAATCTATTTCGAAAATACCCCATCTACTTCGAAAATACCCCATCTATTATGTAAGATCACTTTTACTTGTTAACCTTTTGGAGAGACTTCGTCTCTTGGTGTGGTATAATTCGTACTCTAGTTTGTAATATATGACACTCCTCGTATTCTTTCCTTGCATGTATAAAAGTTTTTAAAACTTCATATTTCCGCTATATAATTCACATGCTTGTATGTTTTATATTTCCGCATTCGCGAGGGTTGTCACAGTTGGTATCAGAGCTTTATCGCTCCCGACGCACACAAGTGAACCCTAAACTTAAACTACTTGACCTTGAAATAATAAATGAGAGATGGGTAGACTTAAGGACCTAAGGTGGTAGTCTTGGTGTACTTGATGTTTGTTAGGTTCTAACTTGTTTGTTGATTATGTTGAGTGATGTTATGTTTGTTTGTATCTACCGTCTTAAGGTGGATCATGTGTTACCTAGAAGAAGTATCTTCTACCAAAGATTTAAAGATTGACAAGCCTAATTGAAGTGTATTTCTCCCTCATCTATGAATTCTCTCGTCCTTATTGTCTTATGCTCTTTTCCTTCTATCTAGGTGCTTCTTTCCCTTCCAACTTGTTTGCCTCTTGGAAATTTCTCTTAATAGTTCCTCCTTCTTACCATTTGTATCCTTACCTTCCTCATGTAACCTTTTTATGGATGTCATACCCTTTTGTTTGTGATATAATATGCTTGGTCGAAAGGACTTGAATTTTGTGGAATATTAGTATTTGTTAGAATGAATTTTGTGATTTGAGGAAAATGGTGTAGATCTAAATTCACCCTATATTGATGATTGGTTGTAACTCTAAGGAAAGGTAGTAAGATAAGTTTGATGATTTTAATGCTTGATGCTTGTCAGGACTAATGTGTGGATAGTTCATGATATTCTATGGTGTAAGGTCGAATGAGTTGGCTATGACTTCTTAACCCATTAGTAGTTTAGTCTTTTGGACTTAGAAGTTTTGTATTGTTTTAAAGACCATGCTTATGATATGTTTATTTGGTGTAAATAAGAAGTTTAGAATGATATCTTGAGGTGCAAAATGCTTTTGAGACTAAGTGACGTCTTGTGGTTTCCTATGGTGTGTTTATTTGTAAGTGTAGGCTTGGTGGAAAAGCATTTGGATATAGTTCTTGGATTTAAAGATATGATCTTATCTTATGGTATCGGAGACTCGTTTGAAGTAGTAAGGTTTCGTTGTAAGTTGAACCATATTACTTGAAGATTATAGATATGAGAGAGATTTGATGATGTGATCCATGATGGAAATACCTTGGGATGTTAATGATGATGTTTGACTTGAGGTCGTACTTTGTTAATAATGAACTCGTGGGCTATATGATATTGATAATGACGTTTTGTTCGGTGTTCTACCTTATGGCCATAGGAGTTGAAAAGAGATTAGTATGGAGAATTCCTTATAGGTTCTTTGGTTTTTGAAACCTTTGGGAATGTGTCAAATTATGGAGTTGAAGGAATGTTACCATGCTTGAGTTGCAATTCCGAAATTGGGATACCGTGTTATATGAAAGTATGGATGAATGGGGTTGTAATCGATTTGTTAAATCTAGGTGTACCTTACTTTGATAATTTGTGGTACGAGGGTCCCTTGTAAGAGACCTTTGTTATTGAGATGATTTGATTTGCTATCACCCTAAGTCTGAAAGGAGAAACTTTGTGGATTAAATCTTAAACCTTTATTCGTGCCATCATTCCTTTTCATTTCCATTCTTGAATGTTTTTGTCAAGATTGATCTTTAAGAAATTACAAGCTCGTACTTTCTTTCTTACTCAGATATATTCATGCCTCTTCTATCTGCTTTGTCTCTTTCTTGCCCTCGTTATTTTCAGCGCCCCTGTCTTGTAATCTCGTGCTTGAATTATTCTCGTGTTCTCCTTGAGATTCCTTATCGTTTCCTATCTCGTTGCTCCTTCATCTTTTCTCTAGTGGATTGGATACTCCGTTTCTAAAGCTTAGAGAATAAGTGTAATGAATTTTGGGATTCTTTAGCTAGAATATGTGTCTTTGGATTTAGCAAATTTCATGTTGCTTTTGATCATGGAAAATAGGACTTAAACTCTAGGATGAATCCTAATAGTGATATTGTATCCTCTCTTAGGGGTTTTAGATTTGGAGCTTGGTATTCTAGTATTATTTTGAGAAATTAGTTGATCATGATAATAGTTCATTGTTGTTGGGTATTATAACGGTTGCTTGGGATATCATTTGGGAATTAGATGTCTCTAATTGGTGGATTCTAAAAGAGACTTTGCTTTAGGGAAATTGACCCGGTACCCAAAGTTTGAGGAGTTTTGTCGTAAATGAAAAATCGATTCATATTGAGTTTTAGATGAACGATATGATTTGAATGGTTGTCTGATTGCCAAGTGATTGATCATTTGTGGTTTGGAGTTAGTAATTCTCTTTTATTCTTAAGGAATCATTGTTTGAGATTGAGAAATATTCGTAGCAAGCTTTGGATAGTGAGTGCTCAGTTGTTATGGAATATAGAGATAGAATGGTGAACCCATTATCTTGAGGATTAGTAACCTCCGTAGTTTGCTAATGTGGCTATTTATATTTGAGGCTTCGAGCGTAGTAATGATCGAATTTAGGATGTTAGGGCGTATTAAAGAATCATTATAATCGATAATGGATTGTGGAATTTTCCTTGTCGTGAGATCTGGGATGAGGCTAGTTGGATCTTAGATAATTATGTTTGTTACTTCGATTGTGATTGTTGTAAATAATGTTTATGGAGTTTGGCGTTTTAGGATGGTTAAAGTGTAATTGAGGTAAATTACTTTCTCTTGAGGACTAGTTTATTTGATGGAGTTAGTGGTGTCGAACCCTTATAGATCTTCTTGCCGACTTCATCGTGATCTTCCTATCCCTAAGAATTCGATTTGTTTCGTTTTTGCGTGTTTTGTATGTATTTTGTTATCGTGATTTGTGAACTTTATGTTTGGGTCGCTCTATGTACGTGTAATGTCGTGTTATTTTGACTTTATCTTTGATAAAACCTTCGAATTTCCATATTGTATTTCTAAATTAACTTTTAAAAGAAGTCTAAAGATGAATTTTGTACTCTCTTTTTGGAGAAAATGGATTTCTTTTGCTTTTATATTTGGATTTTGCGTTTGGTTGGATGTTTGCACTTGTTATTGGAGACGTCTGATAACTAGTCCTGCACTTACTAACGTTGTTTTGAGTTTCGATTTCACTATTTCGATATTGCTTTGATTTGGATAATTAGAGTTCTCGTTCGCGACGAGCATTCTTGAGATCCGTAAGTAAGTTTCACACTTATAAAAAAAAAAAATTTCCTTAAACTGTTTTCATGATGAACCTCGTTTCATAAATGTTGCCTTTGTAAAAGCTTTCTTGTTAATTTTTGAAACCGATTCTTGTCTTTGATACTTTTGTTTTCTACTCTCAAGTTTCGAGAACGAAACTTTTTAAAAGGAGGGGTGATTGTAACACCCGGAAATGTACCCTATTTTTCTAGTAGAAATATTTTACGAAATCTTTGCAGCAAATTTAAGTTTTAATTTATAATTTTATGTTCCGAGTCGAATTTAGAATTTCCGAGTTCGTATTTGGAATTTCTGTGAGATTTCATGAAAATCCCGTCTTAAGGCGAGTTTGACTTTTCTTGACTTTTGAGTCGAGTTTGACTTTTCTTGACTTTTGAGTCGAGATTGACTTTTCTTGACTTTTGAGTCGAGATTGACTTTTCTTGACTTTTGAGTCGAGTTTGACTTTTCTTGACTTTTGAGTCGAGTTGGACTTTTCTTGACTTTGGAACCGTCTTTGACTTTCGTTGACTTTTAAACCGTCTTTGACTTTTCGTTGACTTTTTCCCACTTACTCACCCTACATATACTCCCTCATACTACCTCACCTTAACCTAATTTCCCTCACAACTCAACATCTTCTTCTTCCTCACCATAAACACCAAAACCTAGCCTCCATTTTTGATCCGTCTTCAAATCGTCACTACTTCTTCGTTACTCGCTCAAATTCACGTAAGTTCGTCTTATTATTCCCCTCTCATCCTCCTCTATCCGTATTGGTAATAAAATTACCGTCTTTCTCGCTTTTTAAATTATCCGTCTTTCTCAAGATGAATTTTATCCATCTTTTATTACCTATTTGTAGGTGGAGACTACTAGGAAGGTTTAGTAATCGATTAAAGACGCGTAAAGGTAACGGTGAAGGGTTACTCGGTATCATTTACGTGTTTTTTTACTGAGTTCCATGTTAGCATCGTTTTGTTTATACAATAGAAAGCTTAGAATTAGGATTTTGATGATGATGTTGTTAGTGATGATTGTGATGATGAATATTGATGGTGTGATAGTTGTGATAGCAAGTAAATATGAAAATTGGAATGATAGAAATGGTGTTTGTTGTCTGCGGGTGACCTCGTGCAAATTCACAGCACTGACCCTTTTGGAGAATGTCATATCAGCCCTTCGTCCTGCTGTTTTGGCTTGTGAACACTCGTTGGAACCGTAAGAGGATAAGCTATCACCTCGACTTGGAATTTCTGCATTCCCATATCTAGAACTCTAGTTATGACAGTTTGAAGTGAACCCTTGTTTAAGTTAGTTTCCAAACTTGTTGTTTTGGAGAGTTATCTATGTTTCTTATTTATTATGCTTCTTAAACTTGGTCTAATGCTTGGGTATCATGTATTGATTCATGTTTTGGATATATGATATCTCATTCGCATGTATCACATGTTTTGTGACGGTTTTTGCTATGTCCCACTGTGAGTCGGTTTTCACAAATGTTACGGTTTGAGCACGGTTTTGTCTGGTACTTTGTACTCTCATTCCCTTGGCTACCTTCCCGTTCGTAAGGCTGGAATGTCGGAACGGAGAGGTATCCTACTGCTCAATTGCATGTGTAGTGGGCATATGACGACGTTGTTGGGAGTTGAACGCTATGCGTTGATCGACCCGGCCGTCAAATGTTGTATACTTGCGAGGTGGTGTTATTGCATGTAGCGTACTAGCTTGACTTTTGACTATATATCTCTTTCCGCCTCTTTCGTGAATTGATCTACCGAATTTGGGGTACTCGGCATATTTATTGTAAGTCCGTGTCTTGGATGTGGAACGTCTTACCACATGTCGAATCGGAACACGTCTTATTCCGAGAGTCTGGCCAGGTTTAGACTAGGACCGTATTATTATCGTCGTCCTACCAAGAGGATTAGAATCTTGTGTGTACGAAACGTCTTATCGTACATGGTTCCGGGAAACGTCTTATCCCGTGAACTTGTTTGTCTGGGTCATGAGTATACGAAACGTCTTATCGTATACGGTTCAGGGAAACGTCTTATCCTGTGGACTTCCATTGGCTTGTCTTGCTATTGTACACGATGCTAGTGCGTTTCATTTACCGTGAGAGATTTCGTCATTGTGTCGGTGTGTTTGGATGGATGATTACATGAATGATTATATGATTGATCATTGAATGACGTGGCTTGGTTGTGATCGAGTCTCAATCTTATCAAAAACTTATACCGCTAACGGTGAGATTACGCCCTAGTGAGCGTATTCGGTTGCTAATAGTGTCTTGCCCCTAGTCTTGAATAACATGATGGTTTCGGATTTGATTTCCACATGATCTTATCATTATCTATAGAATTGCCTATCTATTCTTATTGTCCCTCACATGTATATCTATATATGCATGATCTACTTTTGTATTTCCTTATATGTACGTTTAATGTGATATGGCTGGGAGAACCCGGAGTTACTCCCCACTGACTGTGGCGTTCATGTTTTTCATGAATGAACAGGTTGCTTGCATTGATGGCTTTTTGCTTATGCTATTTTGGGTTCGGGTGTGAGCTAGCGGGCGTTGTCCCTGGATGAAACACCTCTAGACGTTGTTTAGCTAGTTGCTAAATCGATTAGAAAAATACCCCATCTATTTCGAAAATACCCCATCTATTTCGAAAATACCCCATCTATTTCGAAAATACCCCATCTATATTGTAAGATCACTTTTTCTTGTTAACCTTTTGGAGAGACTTCGTCTCTTGATGTAGTATAATTTGTACTTTAGTTTGTAATATATGACACTCCTCGTATTCTTTCCTTGCATGTATAAAAGTTTTTAAAAACTTCATATTCCGCTATATAATTCACATGCTTGTATGTCTTATCTTTCCGCATTCGCGAGGGTTGTCACAGTTGTTACTCAACTTCACGCTCCTCCGCTACGCACACACGGGAAACCCTAAACTTAAATTACTTGACCTTGAAATAATAAATGAGAGATGGGTAGAAAATTCAAGACTTTACTTGGTAGTCTTTGGTGTACTTGATGTTTGTTAGGTTCCAACTTGTTTGTTGATTGTGTTGAGTGATGTTATGTTTGTTTGTATCTACCGTCTTAAGGTGGATCATGTGTTACTTAGAAGAAGTATCTTCTACCAAATATTTAAAGATTGACAAGCCTAATTGAAGTGTATTTCTTCCTCATCTATGAATTTTCTCGTCCTTATTGTCTTATGCTCTTTTCCTTCTATCTAGGTGCTTCTTTCTCTTCCAACGTGTTTGCCTCTTGGAAATTTCTCTTGATAGTTCCTCCATGCTACCATTAGTATCCTTACCTTCCTCATGTAACACTTTTATGGATGTCATACCCTTTTGTTTGTGGTATATTGTACTTGATCGGAAGAACTTTGAACTTTGTGGAATATTAGTGTTGGTTAGAATGAATTTGTGATTTGAGGAAAATGGTGTAGATCTAAATTCACCTATAGTGGTGATTGGTTTTATCTCTAAGGAAAGGTAGTAAGATAAGTTTGATGATTTTAATGCTTGATGCTTGTCATGACTAATGTGTGGATAGTTCATGATATTTGATGGTGTAAGGTTGAATGAGTTGGCTAGGACTTCTTAACCATTAGTAGTTTAGTCTTTTGGACTTAGAAGTTTTGTATTGTTTTAAAGACCATGCTTATGATATGTTTATTTGGTGTAAATAAGAAGTTTAGAATGATACCTTGAGGTGTAAAATACTTTTGAGATTAAGTGATGTCTTGTGGTTTCCTAGTGTGTGTTTTTGAGTATAGGCTGAGTGGAAAAGCATTTGGCTATAGTTCTTGGATTTAAAGATATGATCTTATCTTATGGTATTGGAGACTCGTTTGAAGTAGTAAGGTTTCGGTAAGTTGAACCATATTACTTGAGAATTATGATGTGAGTTATGATGGAAATACCTTGGGACGTTAATGATGACGTTTGACTTGAGGTTGTACTTTTGTAATAATGAACTCGTGGGCTATATGATGTTGATAATGACGTTTTGTTCGGTGTTCTACTTTGTGGCCTTAGGAGTTGAAAAGAGATTAGTATGGAGAATTTCTTATTGGTTCTTCGGTTTTTGAAACCTTTGGGAATGTGTCAAATTATGGAGTTGAGAGAATGTTGCTATGCTTGAGTTGCAATTCCGCAATTGGGAACCCGTGTGATATGAAAGGATGGATGAATTGGGTTGTAGTCGATTTATCAAGTCTAGGTGTACCTTACTTTGATGATTGCTCGTGGTATGATGGTCCTTTGTAAGAGGCCTTTGTAAAGAAATAATTAAGTGGTTTTATTATCGCATTAAGTTTGAAAGGAGAAATTTTGTGGATTAAACCATAAACCATTACTCGTGCCATTGTCCCTTTTCATTTCCATTCTTGAATACTTTTATAAAGATTGATCTTTAAGAAATCGCATACTCGTATCTTATTTCTTACGCGGATATCTTCATAACTCTACTATCTGCTTTATCTCTTTCTTGCCCTCGTTATTTTCAGCATTCCTCTCTTGTAATCTCGTGCCTTATTTATTCTCGTGTTCTCCTTGAGATTCCGTTCCGTTTTCTATCTCGTTGCTCCTTCATCTTTTCTCTAGTGGATTGGATATTCCGTTTGTAAGGCTCAGAGAATAAGCGTGATGTAATTTGGGATTCTTTAGTTAGAATATGTGTCCTTGGATTGAGCAAATTTCATGCTGTATTTCATCATGGGAAATATGACTTAAGCTCTAGGATGAATCCTAATATTGATAATGTATCCTCTCTTAGTAGTTCTAGATTTGGACATTGGTATTGTAGTGTTATTTTGAGAATTGAGTTGATCATGATAATAGTTTGTTGATGTTGAGTAGTATAGCGGTTGCTTGGGATATCATTTGAGAATTTGATGTCTCTAATTGGTGGATTGTAAAAGAGACTTTGCTTTAGAGTAATTGAGTTGGTACCCAAAGTTTGAGGAATATTGTCATAAATGCAAATCGTTTCATTTTGAGTTTTAGATGAATTAGATGATTTGAATGGTTGTTTGATTGCCAAGTGATTGATCATTTGGGTTTGTAATTAGTAATTCTCTTTTATTCTTAAGGAATCATAGTTTGAGATTGAGAAATGTTCGTTTGTTCCAAGCTTTGGATAGTGAGTGCTCAATTGTTACGGAATATAGAGATAGAATGGTGAACCCATTCATCTTGAGGATTAGTAACCTTCGTAGTTTGCTAATGTGGCTATTTATGTTTGAGGCTTCGAGCGTAGTAATGATCGAATTAAGGATGTTATGGCATATCAAAGAATTCTTATAACCGATAATGGATTGTGGATTTTCCGTTGTCGTGAGACTTAAGATGAGTTTTCTTTGGTTAGTGGTCTCAGATAGAGTTTGATGAATCTAAGGATTTCATAGTACGTTAAAGGACCTCCCCTGCAGATTTCAATCTATGGACCCTAGACGATGCTAATTAGGTTTGAATGGTTATGTTGATGACTTGAGGTCTCGTGATTATGGAATATTTCAGTAGAAATCTAATGATTGAAAATGATGAGTTGCAAATTGGGTAAATTGCATTCTCTTGAGGAATTGGTTTATTATTAGAGTTGTGATTGTCGAATTCTTGTAGATCTTCCTGCCGATTTTATTGTCATCTTCCTATCCCTAGGAGTGCGATTTGTTTTGTTTTTGCGTGTTTTGTATACATTTTCATTCACTAATTTGTGTTTGTGATGCTCGAGTCGCTCTATGTACGTGTAATGTGTTCTTATTTTGATTTGATCTTTGAGAAAACCTTCGAATTTCCATATTGTATTTCTAAAATTAACTTTTCAAAGAAGTCCAAAGATATATTTTGTACCTTCTTTTTGGAAAAAAATAGACTTCTTTTGCTTTTATACCTGGATTTTGCGTTTGGTTGGATGTTTGGACTTGTTATTGGAGACGTCTGGTGACTAGTCCTGCACTTACTAACGTTTGTTTTGAACTTCGATTTCACTATTTCGACTTTAATTTGATGTGGATAATTAGAGTTCTCGTTCGCGACGAGCATTCTTGTGATCCGTAAATAGAGTTTCGCTCTAATGAAAATTCTTCTTTAAACCGTTTTCTAGATGAACTTCGTTTCATAAATGTTTCCCTTATAAAAGTTTTCGTATTAATTTTGTAAACCGATTCTTATCTTTGATACTTTTGTTTTCTACTCTCAAGTTTCGAGGACGAAACTTTTTAAAAGGTGGGGTGATTGTAACACCCGGAAATGTACCCTATTTTTCTAGTATAAATATTTTACGAAATCTTTTCAGCAAATTTAAGTTTTAATTTATAATTTTTTGTTCCGAGTCGAATTTAGAATTTCCGAGTTCGTATTTGGAATTTCTGCGAGATTCCATGAAAAAGTCGTCTTAAGGCGAGTTTGACTTTTTGGTTGACTTTTCCTTACTTATACTCTAATTCCTTTAACCTAATTCATTACTCCAAAATCAAACACAAACCTTCTTCCTCTTTAAGAAAACTCAATCCTTGCCTCCTTAGCTTTTTCCGATCTTTGAATCACCGTATCTCCTTCGTTCTTTGACGGAATTCACGTAAGTTCGTCTTATTCTTCCCCTCTTAGCTTCCTCTATCCGTATTGGTAATAAAATTACCGTCTTTCTCGCTTTTTAAATTATCCGTCTTTCTCAAGGTGAAGTATATTCATCTTATATTGCCTAATTGTAGGTGGAGACTACTAGGAAAGCTTATTAACCGTTTAAAGACGCGTAAAGGTAACGGTGAAGGGTTACTCGATATCATTTACGTGTTTTACATGATTTCCATGTTAGAATTCGTTTTTTTTGGAATACAATTAGAAAGCTTAGAAATTATGATTTTGAGGATGATTGTTATTAGTTGATGATTGTTGATGATGAATATTGATTGTTGATAGTTGATAGAAGTAAATTAGGAAAATTGGAAATGATAGGAAGGTGTTGTTGGTTCTCGGGTGGACTCGTGTAAATTCACAGCACCGACCCTTTTTGGTAGAATGCTCATATCTCCTTCGTTACTAGCTTGTTTTGGGCTTGTGACCACTCGTTGGAACCGTAAGAGGATAAGCTATCACCTCGACTTGGAATTTCTGCATTCCCATATCTAGAACTTTAGTTATGACAGTTTGAAGTGAACCCTTGTATAAGTTAGTTTCCAAACTTGTTGTTTTGGAGAGTTATCTATGTTTCTTATTTATTATGCTTCTTAAACTTGGTCTAATGCTTGTGTATCATGTATTGATTCATGTTTTGGATATATGATATTTTCCTTCGCTTGTATCACATGTTTTGTGACGGTTTTTGCTATGTCCCACGTTGAGTCGGTGTTTACAAATGTTACGGTTTGAGCACGATTTGGTCTTGTGCTTTGTACTCTCATTCCCTTGGCTACCTTCCCGTTCGTAAGGCTGGAATGTCGGAACGGAGAGGTATCCTACTGCTTAAATGCATGTGTTAGTGGGCATACGACGACGTTGTTGGGAGTTGAACGCTAAGCGTTGTTCGACCCGGCCGTCAAATGTTGTGTACTTGCGAGGTGGTGTTATTTGCATGTAGCGTACCGCTTGTTATGAGGCTTGAGCTGTTTTTCCGCCTCTTTCGTGAATTGATCTACCGAATTTGGGGTACTCGGCATATATTTTATAAGCCCGAGTCTTGGATGCGAAACGCTTTATCGCATGTCGAATCGGAAAATGTGATTCCGAGAATATGGCCAGGTTTAGATTAGGAGCCGTTTAATTATCGTTTTTACCAGGAGGAAATTAGTCTACATATACGAAATGTAGCATCGTGTATGAGTTCAGGGAAACGCTTTATCCCGTGGATGCCTTTTAATCATACTTGCCATGTACACGATGCTAGTGCGTTTCATTTACCGTGAGAGAGTCGTCTTGAGTCGTCTTTGAATGCGTGATTTCATGATATTTTTCATGGTCATGGTATGAGTTGGCACCGTCATTGTCTTGGTTCGTGAATGGATGATAGTATGTTGGATTTTGTGTAATCATCGCATGACTTGACTGGTTTGTCTGTCGAGTCTCAATCTTATCAATCTTATACCGCTAACGGTGAGATGCAAGCCCTAGTGAGCGTATTCGATTGCCTAAGAGTGTCTTCCCTGAGTCTTTGAATAACATGATGGCTTCGGATTTGATTTCCATGTGATCTTATAATTATATCTTGTATTGCCTATCTTTTCTTATCGTAAATCACATGTATATTTTTATATGCATGCTCGATTTGTATTTCCTATAGGTACGTTACGGTGATATGGCGGGGATGAACCCGGGTACTCCCACAGACTGTGGCGTTCATGTTTTTTCATGACATGAACAGGTTGCTTGCTTGGATTGCCTTTTTGGATATGATATTTTGGGGTTCGGGTGTGAGCTAGCGGGCGTTGTCCCTGGAAGATTAACCTCTAGACGATTTAGCTTATTTGCTAAACACTTGTTCTTTGTTAACATTTTGAGAGACTCCGTCTCTTGGTTATTTTCCGCACTTAGTTGTAATATTTTGACACTCCTCGTTTTATTTAACTTGCATGTATAAAAGTTTTTAAAACTACCTATTTCCGCTATATAATTCACATGCTTGTATGTTTTATATTTCCGCATTCGCGAGGGTTGTCACATATTATGCCTATTATGCTGTAAGTACTTTTACAATTGTGTAAGCTAGTGAACTTTAACACATACCTCTCCGTGCGATCGATATCTTACTACCTTATATTACTTGAATTTGAATCCTTTAATTGGATAGTAATGGTTTTATAAATATTAATTTGTGTATGCATAATGACACGTACCATATGTTAGGAGATATGATAAGTAATGGTTAGTTTTTTTTTTTGGAAAGTAGTTATTGTGTGGAATTTTAGCTTGAGTAGGATAGAATTTGTTGGACCTATGATATAATTTTGATTATGACAAGTATATATTTGAAAATTTGATTAATTGACAAATAATGATTTAATGTGACAACCCTCGCGAATGCGGAAATAAAACATAACAAGCATGTGATTTATATAGCGGAAAATACGGTGTTTTTAAAACTTTTACATGCTAAGATAAAAATACGAGGAATGTCAATTAAGTACAAACTAAAATAGAATATACTACAAAGAGACGAAGTCTCTCAAAATGTTATCAAATATCAAAGTTGTTTAGCAACTAGGTAATAAACGTCTAGGGGTGATTCGTCAAGACCAACGCCCGCTAGCTCACACTCGAACACAAAATACAACAAGCAAAATCCATCGAAGCAAGCAACCTGTTCATCCATGAAAAACATGAACGCCACAGTCAGTGGGGAGTAACTCCGGGTTCTCCCAGCCATATCACAAATAACGAACTTAAACGGAAATACATAAGTAGAAGTATGCATATATAATTATACATGTGAATTACGAAAAGGATAAATAGGCAATTCAATATATAAAGATAAGAGCACATGAAGCACAAAACTATAACCATCATATTATAGATAGACTCGGGGAAGAACCTCTTAGGCAACCCTACACTCACTAGGGCTTGCATCTCACCGTTAGCGGCATAAGCTTGATAAGATTGAGACTCGACAAACAAACCATGCCAAGTCATCCAAAGATCACAAATAACCAATCATATAATCATCCATCCAAACGTACAAATACGTTGACAACATCTCTCACGGTAAATGACACGCACTAGCACCGTGTACATGGCAAGTATGATTAAAATCGCATCCACGGGATGACATTTCCCTGAACGCATACACGATTCAACATTTCGTATAAGTAGACTAATTTCCTCCTGGTAGAACGACGATCATAGTACGGTCCTAGTCAAAATTTGGCCAGACTCTCGGAATCACATTTTCTTATTCGACATGCGATGACATTTCGCATCCAAGACTCGATCATACATAGAAGCCGAGTACCCCAAATTCGGTCAACCTTCACGAAAGAGGCGGAAAAGAGCACAAGCATCATAACAAGCGGTACGCTACATGCAATGACACCACCTCGCAAGTATACAACATTTGACAGCCGGGTCGATCAACGCATAGCGTTCGCCTCCCAACAACGTCGTCATATGCCCACTAACACATGCAATTAAGCAGTAAGGATACACTCCTCGTTCCGACATTCCAGCCTTTCGAACGAAGAGGTAGCCGGGGGAATGAGAGTACATAGCACATAACAATTAGTGCTCAAATCATAACATATATAAAACCGACTCAAAGTGAGACATATCAAAAACTGTCACAAAACATGCGATACAAGCGAAAGGAATATCATATATTCTAAACATGAATATTTAAAGTCGTTACGTAAATGTTATACGATAAACGAACTATGCTAACTATTAATAATGAAAACATAAGAAAGAAAAGTAAAGAGAATTCAGCGTGTGCCAGCCGGTCAGGTGGACCGGCTGCTGGCTACCCGGCTACCCGACTGGCACCAATGTAACATTTGAAAAACATCAAAACATCAGCATGATCCAGCCGGTCAAGTGGACCGGCTGCCGGCTACCCGGCTGTATCATATATAATACGAGAAAATGAAGGAAGAAATAAGGTGTGTCTCAGCCGGTCGGCTGACCGGCTGCCGGTTGGCCGGCTGAGACTTAATGCATACCCAATTTTTACGTAACAAACAAATAAACATCAGCCACTTCCCAGCCGGTCAGCTGACCGGCGGCCGGTCGGCCGGCTGGGACATATTATGCACGAAAATCATCTCTTCATCTCAAACATCATACAACAAACATCAACTAACATCATCAATCATCAATTCTCATTATCAATTATCAACTAACAACAAGTATCATCAACAACACAATTCCTATGATTACTAATCCTATTCTAAATACGATTACTAACATAGAAAACACATTACAACATGTAATGATATCGAGTAGCCCTTCACCGTTACCTTTTTGCGTCTTCAATCCTCGTCTAGGTCCTCCTCTATTAAGTAGTGGTCTTTGTCGAGGTCTTGGAGGTCACCACCTAAAATTAGACAACAAAAGATGAATATAATTCACCTTTGAGAAAGACGGATAAATTGAAACGTGAGAAAGACGGTAATTTTATTACCAATTAAGATAGAGGACGATGAGTGGGAAAGATTGAGACGGAAATTAGCGGATTTGAACAAGTAATGAAGGAGTAGAGCCGATATTAAGCTTGATCAAATATGGAGCTTAGGTTTTTGGGTGGTTACTTGGTGAGGAAGAAGGAGTAAGTGGAAATGAGGGAGTTAGGGTTTTGAGGGAGTATAAGGGAGTAAGTGGAAAAATATGGAAAAAGCCCATAAACGCCTTAAGACGTAACTTACTCGAAATCTCTCGTAAAGTCCGGAAACGAACTCGGAAATTCTAAATTAGACACGGGAAATTTAATTCTAGTCTAAAACTAAATTTCGCTGAAAAGTATCCGTATAATATTTTTACTATAAAAATAGGGTACATTTGCGGGTGTTACAATCACCCCACCTTTTAATGGTTTCGTCCTCGAAACTTGAGAGTAGAAAACAAAAGTATCAAAGACCGGAATCGCTTTTCAAAATCAACACGAAAACTTTTACAAGGGACACATTTATGAAACGAGGTTCTTCCCGAAAACGGTTTAAGGAAATTTTTTTTTTTTCATAAGTGCGAAACCTTATTTACGGATCTCAAGAGTGCCCGTCGCGAACGAGAACTCTAGTTATCAAAATCAAATCAATTCAAAACAAACATTAGTAAGTGCAGGACGAGTCACCAGACGTCTCCAATAACAAGTCCAAACATCCAACCAAACGCAAAATCCAAATATAAAAGCGAAAGACATCTATTTTCACCAAAAAGGAGGTACAAAATTCATCTTTAAAACTTCGGTGAAAACTTTGATTGGAAATACAATATGAAAATTTGGAAATTTTCTCAATGATAAATTCAAAATAAGAAGACATTTCACGTACATAAAGCGACTCACACATCTCACACACAATTCAGGGTAACAAAATATATACAAAGCACGCAAAAACGAAACAAATCGAACTCTTAGGGATAGGAAGATCACGATAAAGTCGGCAAGAAGATCTACAAGAAAACGACATCACTAACTCTACTAATAAACTAGTCCTCATGAGAATGTAATTTACCTCAATTACACCTTAACCATTCTAAATCGCTAAACTTTATAAACATTAATTTACAACTATTCAAATCAAAGCAACAAACATAATTATCTAAGATCCAACTAGCCTCATCCAAGGTCTCACGACAAGGGAAGATCCACAATCCGTTATCGATTATAATGATTCTTTAATATGCCATAACATCCTTAATCGATCATTACTACGCTCGAAGCCTCAAATATAAATAGTCACATTAGTAAACTATGGTGGTTACTAATCCTCAAGATAAATGAGTTCACCATTCTAACTCTATATTCCATAACAACTGAGCACTCACTATCCAAAGCTTGCAACGAAAATTTCTCAATCTCAAACTATGATTCCTTAAGAATACAAGAAAGCTACTAATTCCAAACCACAAATGACCAATCACTTGGCAATCAAACAACCATTCAAATCATCTAGTTCATCTAAAACTCAAAATGAATCGATTTTCATTTATAACAAAACTCCTCAAACTTTGGTTACCGGCTTAAATTCCCCAAAGCAAAGTCTCTTTTAGAATCCACCAATTAGAGACATCTAATTCCCAAATGATATCCCAAGCAACCTTTATAATACCCAACATCAACGAACTATTATCATGATCAACTCAATTCTCAAAATAACACTACAATAGCAAGCTTAATAAATGAAGCCATCAAGAGAGTACAATACCACCAACAGATTCATCCTAAGGTTTAAATCCCAATCCTATTCATAGTCAAAATCAACACGAAGCTAGCTAACAACCCAATCATCTCACCAGAGGAAAGACAATGACACCATGAAATTGGAAACGATAGGAAATTTCGAGGGAAGCACGAACGTGATAAGATCGGACGAAAATTAGAGGGACACTAGAGGTAGGGAGCCAAGAGCTAGAAATTGGATAGATATAGCTATGAAGATAGCCAAGCAAAGGAAAAGATAAGAGAAAATATTTTCCTAGGAATCAGGCTTAGTAGGAACTTGCATGAAAGGAAATGGAAAGGGATAATGGTACGAGTAAAGGTTTAAAGTTTAATCCACAAAATTTCTCCTTTCAGACTCGGAGTGATAGCAAAGCAACTCATCCCAATAACAAAGGTCTCTTACAAGGGACCCTCGTACCACAAATTATCAAAGTAAGGTACACCTAGATTTAACAAATCGATTACTATCCAATTCATCCATCCTTTTATATAACGCGGATTCCCAATTGCGGAATTGCAACTCAGGCATAGCAACATTCTCTCAACTCCAAAATTTGACACATTTTCAAAGGTTTCAAAACCGAAGGACTAACAAGGAATTCTTCATACTAATCTCTTTTCAACTCCTATGGCCCACAAGGTAGAACACCGAACAAAACATCATCATCAACATCTTAAGGCATCACCGTCATAGCCAATCTAATCTGATTCCACTCATGTCCATAATCCTTAAGTAACATGGTTTAATCTATCACGACGACTTACTACCTCAACCAAGTCTCCGATAACATGATATAAGATCATAATTGTAAATCCAATGATTATAGCCAAGTGTTTTTCCACCAAGCATATACCCAAAGGTACACACTAGAAAATCACGAGAAGTCACTTAGTCTCAAGGGCATTTCACAACTCAAGGTATCATCCAAATATTCTCACTTAGAACAACTAGCTCCAATTTAGATATGATCCTCAAGACACTCTAATATTACTAAACTCCTAAGTTCAAAAGATTAAATCCCTAATGGGTTAAGAAGTCCTAGGCAACTCATTCAACTTTACACCATCAAATACCATGAGTTATTCACACATGAGTCATGGCAAGCATCAAGCATTAAAATCATCAAACTTATCTTACCACCTTTCCTCAGAGATACAACCAATCATCAATATAGGGTGAACTTAGATCTACACCATTTACCTCAAATTTCAAATTCATTCTAACCAATACTAACATTCCACAAAGTCCAAAATTCTTCCGACCAAGTATAATATACCACAACCAAAAGGGTATGGTGACCAAAAAAGGTCACATAAGGAAGTTGAGGGTACAAATTGATAAGGTGGAGGGAAGTAACAAGAGTATTTTCCAAGGGAAAAAGAAGTTAGATGATAAAGAGGCACTTAGATAGAAGGAAGAGAGCATGATACATTAAGGACGAGAGAAATCATCGATGAGGAAGAAATACACTTCAAATAGGCTCGTCAATCTTCAATCTTCGGTAGAGGATACTTCTTCTAGGTAACACATGATCCACCTCAAAACGACAGATACAAACAATCATAACATCACTCAAAACAATCAACAAATAAGTTAGAACCTAACAAACATCAAGTACACCAAAGACTACCATATTAGGTCCTTAAGACTACCCATCTCTCATTTATTTTTTCAAGGTCAAGTAATTTACGTTTAGGGTTCACATGTGTGGGTCGGGAGCGTCTTAGGCTCTGATACCAACTGTGAAAACCCTCGCGAATGCGGAAATAAAACATAACAAGCATGTGATTTATATAGCGGAAAATACGGTGTTTTTAAAACTTTTACATGCTAAGATAAAATTACGAGGAATGTCAATTAAATAAAAACTAAAATAGAATATACTACAAAGAGACGAAGTCTCTCAAAATGTTATCAAATATCAAAGTTGTTTAGCAACTAGCTAATAAACGTCTAGGGGTGATTCGTCAAGACCAATGCCCGCTAGCTCACACCCGAACCCAAAATACAACAAGCAAAATCCATCAAAGCAAGCAACCTGTTCATCCATGAAAAACATGAACGCCACAGTCAGTGGGGAGTAACTCAGGGTTCTCCCAGCCATATCACAAATAACGAACTTAAACGGAAATACATAAGTAGAAGTATGCATATATAATTATACATGTGAATTACGAAAAGCATAAATAGGCAATTCAATATATAAAGATAAGAACACATGAAGTACAAAACCGTAACCATCATATTATAGATAGACTCGGGGAAGAGTCTCTTAGGCAACCATACACTCACTAGGGCTTGCATCTCACCGTTAGCGGCATAAGCTTGATAAGATTGAGACTCGACAAACAAACCACGCCAAGTCATCCAAAGATCACAAATAACCAATCATATAATCATCCATCCAAACGTACAAATACGTTGACAACATCTCTCACGATAAATGGCACGCACTAGTACCGTGTACATGACAAGTATGATTAAAATCGCATCCACGGGATGACATTTCCCTGAACGCATACACGATTCAACATTTCGTATATGTAGACTAATTTCCTCCTGGTAGAACGACGATCATAATACGGTCCTAGTCTAAATCTGGCCAGACTCTCGGAATCACATTTTTCGATTCGACATGCGATGATATTTCTCATCCAAGACTCGGTCATACATAGAAGCCGAGTACCCCAAATTCTGTCAACCTTCACGAAAGAGGCGGAAAAGAGCACAAGCATCATAACAAGCGGTACGCTACATGCAATGACACCACCTCGCAAGTATACAACATTTGATGGCCGGGTCGATCAACGCATAGCGTTCGCCTCCCAACAACGTCGTCATATGCCCACTAACACATGCAATTAAGCAGTAAGGATACACTCCTCGTTCCGACATTCCAGCCTTACGAACGAAGAGGTAGCCGGGGGAATGAGAGTTCATAGCACATAACAATTAGTGCTCAAACCATAACATATGTAAAACCGACTCAAAGTGGGACATATCAAAAACCGTCACAAAACATGGGATACAAGCGAAAGGAATATCATATATTCTAAACATGAATATTTAAAGTCGTTACGTAAATTTTATACGATAAACGAACTATGCTAACTATTAATAATGAAAACATAAGAAAGAAAAGTAAAGAGAAGTCAGCGTGTGCCAGCCGGTTAGGTGGACCGGCTGCCGGCTACCCGGCTGGCACCAATGTAACATTTGAGAAACATCGTAACATCAGCATGATCCAGCCGGTCAAGTGGACCGGCTGCCGGCTACCCGGCTGGATCATATATCATACGAGAAAATGAAGGAAGAAATAAGGTGTGTCTCAGCTGGTCGGCTGACCGGCTGCAGGTCGGCCGGATGAGACATAATGCATACCCAATTTTTACGTAACAAACAAATAAATATCAGCCACTTCCCAGCCGGTCAGCTGACCGGCAGTCGGTCGGCCGGCTGGGACATATTATGCACGAAAATCATCTCTTCATCTCAATCATCCTACAACAAACATCAACTAACATCATCAATCATCAATTCTCATTATCAATTATCAACTAACAACAACTATCATCAACAACACAATTCATATGATTACTAATCCTATTCTAAATACGATTACGAACATAGAAAACACATTAAAACACGTAATGATATCGAGTAACCCTTCACCGTTACCTTTTTGCGTCTTCAGTCCTCGTCTAGGTCCTCCTCTACTAAGTAGTGGTCTTTGTCGAGGTCTTGGAGGTCACCACCTAAAATTAGACAACAAAAGATGAATATAATTCACCTTTGAGAAAGACGGATAAATTGAAACGTGAGAAAGACGGTAACTTTATTACCAATTTAGATAGAGGACGATGAGAGGGAAAGATTAAGACGGAAATTAGCGGATTTGAACAAGTAATGAAGGAGTAGAGTCGATATTAAGCTTGATCAAATATGGAGCTTAGGTGTTTGGGTGGTTACTTGGTGAGGAAGAAGGAGTAAGTGGAAATGAGGGAGTTAGGGTTTTGAGGGAGTATAAGGGAGTAAGTGGAAAAATATGGAAAAAGCTCATAAACGCCTTAAGACGTAACTTACTCGAAATCTCGCGTAAAGTCCGCAAACGAACTCGGAAATTCTAAATTAGACACGGGAAATTTAATTCTAGACTAAAACTAAATTTCGCTGAAAAGTATCCGTATAATATTTTTACTATAAAAATAGGGTACATTTGCGGGTGTTACATTTAATTGTTATATCTTATGCATGTAATTGTATGCTTAAGTCTTATTTTAGGTAACAATAATTACAAGCAAAGAGATCAAAGTTTAAACTTAAAAAGATTCAACTCTGAATATTTCATTGAGATAAAGTTATAAGAGCTTGAGGTATAACTTTAAAGATTAATATACAAAGTTATACTTCCTCCATTCAAGTTCAAATACAACATTTCTTTTTTTGACATTGTTCATGAATGAAGAGATTCTTTACGATTTCTGCAATATGTAAGATAAAATATGGTCATGTGGGATCTTGTTTGATTCCCCTTTATAAGTACAATAATAATATCAAATTTTTATATTTTTTTATATTGTAAAACGCGAGATATTTACGATACAATTTGTTCATTGGCAAACGTGTAAAGCATAAATGTTGTGTTTGGACTTGCATGGAGGGAGTAGTTGTTTTCGTTATAACATTGAAGAAACAATCTCAAGCAAGATCTACATCAAATAACACAAGACTCAAGATGAAGGGTTTTGTGATAAGGATGAAGTGATGATTCGTATACTGAAGATCTTTGTGAAGATTAGATAATATAGGTCGTCATCTGGTAACTATTCCATTAGAGTGACTTTTAAGAAGTAAAGTTATAACTATTTCACTTATAACTTTACGTATTAAGTTCAAAGTTATAGCTATTTCACCTATAACTTTGAATGATGAAATTGATACATGATTTTGGAAATAAATCTTTTAAATGTTTTCAAAGAGAGAAAGAGTATTTTATATTTATCGAATATTTTCAAATAGATAATGTATTTATGATATTCAATTGGTTAGTAATACAACTTATTAGTTGTCATGCTACCTTGTAGTGTCATTTTCTTGTTGACCTAATTAATAAGCTCACCTATGGTTTGTGCCACCTAGTGTTTATAAAACCTAGAGTTGCCTGTCTATAGACGGTCTCCTAGGGTTGCGTGAAGAGGAGGAAAACGGACTCCTTGGTTTGTTTTACCTCTTGGATTAACCTAGGGTTTTTGCAAATGATTTTCACAACAATATTTTAGGATAAAGAGATAAATATTTTTCTTAAAGCAAAAGCTAGGGTTTCGCTAAACCCTAAACCTTGCCTCTTGTATGCGGTGTCTAGGGTTTTAGACTTTATATCTCCTATGCTTCTACTATAAATACTCTATTGATCTCAAACATTAATGACGACTTTTTACTTAATTTGTTTGTTTCGAAAAAGTCAAGCATCAATCTTTGTCAATCACTCGAGTGAAATTCATTATTGGATAATAGTACATCACATAATCGTACTTATTATTTAACGAGAATTTGTGTGAGTTATATTGTACTTTCTTATTAACGTAAGATAGTATAGAGTATTTAGTGATACTCAATTTGAGTTATAATCATAGTTGATTATACGAGTGGGTTGATAAATTTTGTTATCCGTAGAGAGGTACTAAGAATTATTAATCGAGAATAGTGGACGGAGGTTTCAATTTGTGAAACTGAACCACTTCAAAAATCTCTTGTGTCTCTCGTTATTTCGTTATTTCGTTACTCGCATAATTCATTGATTAAATAATTAGTTGGTGTTAATCAATAAATTCAAGTAATTAATTATACATCATATAAATCGCAAAAGTGAAGCTAGTTTTTAATACTCAATTTACCCCCCCCCCCCCCCCCCCCCCCCCCCCCCCCCCCTCTTTCGTATTCGATCAATAGACTCTATAATTGGTATCAGAGCCTCGTGCTCTTGATTGCCTTACAGCAAGGAGTCTGATCCTTTTATCTTTTTATTTATTTTTCCGCTGCATTTAAATTCTTTTTCAATGGATTCCAAACACCTAAAGTGTCCCGTATTCAATGGGAAGAACTATGGTCTATGGAAAATTACGATGACCCATTACATTAAGGGTAACGATTCGGAGTGCTGTCTAATCATTAAAAATGGTTCTAATAAGATTATGCTTGGATCGGTTACTGGCACTTCAACCGAAAAGAAGGAAGAAGACTATGTTGAGGCGGATTATAAGAAAGCTGAGAAAAACTCAAAAGCCATTAGTCTGCTGCAAAACGGCATGATTGCTACAGAGTTTGATTGATTCTCTTCTAGTTCATCTGCCAAGGAAATATGGGATGGTCTAATGTTAGCCTATGAGGGGACTACTGTTGTCAAAAAGCAACGTATTGCATTGCTAATGCGACGGTAATAGAGCAATGTAAGGACCTATCTAATCTATCCTATCAAGAGCTACTCGGAACCTTAATGTCTCACTAGAATACTCTTGATGAGGATGACATAGATGCTAGTAATAGCAAGAAAATGGCCTTACAAGCTGAGTCCAGTGAAAAACAAGATTCAGTTCTTGAGGATGAAACAATGTTATTTATTAAGCGTTTTAAGAAAAAATTCTTCAATCGAAAACAAGGAAAAACGCCTAACAATAACACTAACAAAACTTATAATAAATCAACTAGGTCAAAAGGATCTCTCTCAAATCATGGTTGCTTCAAGTGTGGGGACAATGATCATATGATTAAGGATTGCCCCACCTGGAAGAAAATTAACGACAAAAATCAACGAGACAAAACCTAGAAGGAATTTAAGCAAGTCATGATGCCTTATTTCTCGGAAGATCTCGATACAGAAGACGATGAGTCAGAATGAGAAGAAGTTGCTAATCTATATCTGAGCAACATCAGTCTTGACCTAATTTCTAACTGTAACAACGAAAGTGAGTGCTCCAAATCAGAGATGTGCCTTGTCGGTGATTCAAATTCAGATTTAGACGATGAAGAAGAGGTTAGTGATCTTGAACTTAAAAAGAAAGTTAAGAAACTATCTAAGTAGTCCGTAGTAAAGTATTTTGAAGAAACCCTAAATCATTGTCATGAACAAAGTCTAGAGTTAAAAGACTTTAAGGAACAAATCTTAGACATTGCTGAGGAAAACCAACTTCTGAAGGCCAAAACCAAAAATGTCAAATCTAAAGTTACAGCTACTCCAGCTAGAACTTCAGATATGACAAATGTTGAGAAAGCCACTCTTGAGTCTAAAGTTATAGCTAATGAAGCTATAATCTCATAGTTAAAACTCAACATTAAACATCTTCAAGCCAAAGTTATAGTTAATGAGGCTATAACTTTAGAATTGAAGAAAGTCAACCAGATTTTGAAATCTGAAGTTAAGGCTAGGGAAGTTGTTATCATTGATCATAAGAAAGAAAATTATTTCTTTCTCAGCAATTGAAAGACATAGAGGCTAAATTCGCCCGAACCAAAGAGCAACATAATGAGGAGAAATTTATCTTGAACAAATGCTTTAACAATTTTCGTGAAAACTTTAAAAAGAACAGTCCCTCCAAAGACTCTAATGTAGACCATTCGAAATGTGAAAAAGAAATTCAGTCTTTGAACGAATTGCTCCTACATGCATGAAAAATTCATGATAAGTGGGATGGAAGTCAGAATGTCTTAAACTTCCTTACCGAACAGTCTAACAATAACATGAAGATGGGTTTAGAACATGAATGTTACAGTCGCAGAGACCACGATAAGTGTAAATCCACTCCTTCTGATCGTGATTTCAGAAGAAGGAAATATGTCAATCTTTCAGAATATCTGATTTGCAATTATTGTGGTCACAGAGGTCATGTTAAAGAGAGTTGTGTTAAATATGTCAATGATAATAAAATCAAGTCTGGACCAGAACCTGAACGTGAAGAAATCAGAAACAATAAGTTCATATGGTTTTATGACATGGTTTTCGATTACACATCAAAACCTTCAACATCTAAAGCTAATATGAATCAAAAGCAGCCATTCAAACCCAGTGTGCATCATGACAGTATAAAACCTAGAATGCATTTTGACAATAATAGACCAAGAGAACCCTATGTTAAGACCAAAAGAATTATAAAATAGGTTTGGCTTAGGAAGGATCAAATTTACAGAATCACTAACCATAAAGGACCCAACTTAGCTTGGGTAATCCCGTATTCATTGTCATCAATTGTAATTTTTATTTTATAAATTATTTAATCATTATAATTGTATGATTCGTTGGATGATTTCTTTGCCTTTCGTACAAAATTCATTATAAATCCTAACTCGACATAATTGAGTGCTAAAACTACATGTTCACCGACATAGTTTAATTCACATGCTAGGATTAAATTATGGATGTTGCATTGCATGCATACAATCGATAACATATCAAATACAAACGATTTCCCTAATCATTAGTAGAGGCCGCTATCGAGGCGGGCAGGATTAGGTGTTCGATTAAAGAACTTCCTAATACGTACCCTTGCCCCGTACGCGAGATCTCTGTAAACATCTATGTTCATTGGCATCCACGAGAGTCATTCTAGACATAGAATGCTAAGGGTAACGAGTCCTTAGTGTTCATGTCATTACTTTGTGTCTTGACATGGCATAAAGTATTCGAACAGTTCCAATTTTCCATAAAAATTGGTGGCGACTCCACAAATGCGTATTACTACGCTTGTCCCTCGTTTCCATCCCGTGGTCCCTCACCAGGACGTGTACGACAACACAAAGTAATGATATGACCACTAAGAACTCGTTACCCTTAGCATTATATGTCTAGAATGACTCTCGTGGATGCCAATGAACACGGACGTTCACAAAGATCTGGAGTAAGGGATGAGGGTACGTATTAGGAAGTTCATTAATCGAACACCTAATCTCGCCCGCCTCCATAGCGGCCTCTACTAATGATTAGGGAAATCGTTTGTACTTGATATGTCATTAGTTATATGCATGCAATGCAACATACACAATTTAATCCTAGCATGTGAATCAAACTATATCGGTAAACATGTCATTAGCATTCAATTATGTCAAATTAGGATTTGGATTTGATTGCATGTGAAGAAACAAAAGAATCATACAATTACAATAACTAAATATAAATACAAAAATATAATGATTTACATCATCTATATCGGAAATATATCCACAACAAAGGTTTGAAAGAAAAGAAAATAAAATAAATTGACGGATTAACGATGATATTAGAGTTAATAGTTTATTAAATATATAAGTAAAGCTACGTCGAAACAATAATGGAAATTTAGAGACGACAGAAACCAGCCCAGAACAGGTGCACCAGCAGGTGCATTCTCTGGAAGAGGCGCACTAGCAGGTGCGTCCTCTAGAAGAGGCGCAGCACCTGTTGCGTCTGTTCTCGAGTTGGGTTCTGGCTGTGAAGCCAGAATCGCAATCAGTTAATGTTCGTTAGTATTTGCGATTAATTGTCGATCCAAAACTTGAGTGAAAGTGGTTTAATTAATTAAATTATAAGTTTAAAACCCACTAATATTGATTATTAGGATTCTAAGACGAGACAAAACGATTTATACACAAAGAAAAGACTAATAAAAGAAGTTTTGAAAAGGTTTTAACATACTTCCGACATGAATCTTATATTAAATTGATTGAATTAAATACAAATGAAAAGATGGGATTTACACCCTCGGACTTACATGTTTGACGAATACGAGATTAACTAAGTTCACGTTTTAGCAATAGCTCGACTCAAGTATGTAAAGAAAGTGTCCTCGTAAGAGGATTGATTATATCGATCGATTGATTGATTGTGTAGTTAGTCAAATTGGTTGGTCATGCAATAACGTGACGGGTACCCAGAAGGATCTGAGCTTACGTGGTCGATTGATCGAGCACGTAGATGTCAAAAAGCATAGAGCAAGGTCTAGAATGCAAAGAGAGAAGAGAAGGGGCGGAACACTCGCGTGCCTTAAAAGTGAGAACGGAGCTCTCCTTTTATAGCCGAAAATGTGAACGAGTTCAAGAACAACTCAAACTTTGGAAAGAACGAACTGGTGAAGAGGCGCAACAGGACTGCGATCATTCGAAGAGGCGCATCACCTGCTGCGTCATTTCCCCAAGTTTTCCTTCCGCGGTAGGAAGATTCTCACGTTTCCATTACAGAATTGTGGTTGATCTATACTTCCATTTTAAAAGATAATACGAGATAAATTTATCACAAAGATAGAATTTGAAATATATAATAAAATTATCAGAATATTCTGTGCGTTCCGACTCAGAGATTTAAAACAGTATATAGAAAATGAAGCGGTTTTCGACCTGGACTCCAAATAAACTATAATGATTGTCAAAACATCCGTACCGGCGCGTAGATGATGACCAAGGGGTACACACAAGTATTTGATCTATCACTTGTGATAAACTTACAAATTGTCATAAATCGTTCCGCATACCAAACATGCGGCCCAATCATCACTGGTGGTTGGCAAAAGGTGTAGAACTGAGGTATCTACTGAGCCCCCACTTTGACTGGGGCTTGGACAAGGAAAAAGTCAAAGTATAGTCATCAGGTCAATCGAAGATTACAACCTGACGACTATGGCGACGCGAGGCGGTTTACGGGGTCTGAAAAAAGAACCTGTCGTCGGGAACATTTTAAAGTCTGTCGACCATCGGGGAGGGTCATTTAAAGTCCATTAGACTACGTACAAAAGCTTGCCAGACATAAGAAGGAGCCATACCTAAGACATCTTCCTACGAAAAATGAGGTTGTGTTATGAGACTCGCCAGCCGTCGAGTGGGGTTGCGTCGTGAGACTCGCCAGCCCTTTAAGTACGGTGCGTAATGAGCCTCGCCAGCCGTCATATGGGGTTGCGTCATGAGGCTTGCCAGCCATCATATGTGATAATCTGCCTGGTTATGTCCCCGGGCGAACTCTCTGATGATCACTATTTATTTACATATTTTATGCTTCCCTTAGATACATAAGAGTCGATTTATCGTCTTTCCTTGCTTGTTTCTATGCTATTTTAGCTAGAATATCGATTTTTCCGCTTCTATTATGTTTTAATGCAGATTGGATGCATTAAGAGCTTTTTGAGTTGGTTTAGAGCATGGCGGAGTCAGATCGTAGAAGGTTAGGCACGGGAATCGAGAGCGGTGGAAAAGAAATGAAGAAAAACAAAGAAACGGGACACTCAAAGTATGCTCGATCGAGCAACATCACTCTGCTCGATCGAGTTGTGCCGAGGTCATGCTCGATCGAGCAGATTCACTTTGCTCGATCGAGCAGCCTAGAATTTGACAGCTTTCGGATTTCCTAAATTAGTTTAACCTAGTTAATTAGATTTTTATTATAAAAGGAAAACTCGTCTTTCATAATTGGGTGCGCTTTAATATTAGAAACTAGAGTTTTGTTTGCTTTGCTACTGGATTAATTCATCAAGACTATTATTTTTAGTTCAAGCTTGTAATCGGTATTCTTTAATCTTCCTTTGTTACTCAATTCGTTACTTTCTAGTTCTTTAATTATTCTTTATTAATCCTTTCATTATTGTTAATCATGTTTACTTTATTTATTATCGTTGTTATTAATATCGTTATGAGTAGCTAAATTCCTATCTAGGGTTGAAAGGGGATCTAGGATTGTTAGAAGGGATGGACTAATTAATTGAATTGCAATTGTATGGTTATCGTTTGATTATCGTTTTAAATCTAGCTGCTTGATTACTGGCCAGTATTAATTAATTAGTCTCGCGAATTAGGATTAACACTGACCGGGTTAAGACTAAGATAGGCTACGATAATTGAATAGAACTCATTTAATGATAGCGATCGCATGTTAAATTATAGATCTAAAGGGCATAATTGAACCGACCGATCTTGTGACCTTAGATATCTTTATTGCATGATAGTTGATTACACCCTTACCCCTGAATAATAATCCTAGTGAACCTGAGACCCTATACTTTTAATCTTATTGATTTTAACCTTTTATTGTTATTGTTTGCTATTAGTTTAGGAACACAAATTAAAAACCCACGAAATTTTTACTATAAGAGACGAACCTAGTTTAACAGATTAGAATACTACCGCCTCCCTGTGGATTTGATACCTTACTTACTGCTGACTATTAGTTAGTAGTGATGATCGGGCATGTCGCGAGCCCGATGCAAAGATAAATTACTCAGACTAGGCTAATAACAAATTAATGTAATTAGGGAAGTAGGGGTCGATCCTCAGAGAGATGGTATTTCCTATGGATTGTGAATCGTCTCACAATTGAGTTTTATCTAACAATTTTCTGGGTTTTGAGGTTTTGAATTCTATACTAATAAAGAACATAAATAAGAGCAAAATAAGAGCAAACTAAAATGAAAACTGTAAAGCAAATGATGATTTAACAATAATGAAAAGCATCTAGGGAAATAGGATCACACATGTAGATTGACATATTGATGAAATTGGATTTAGGATATGCAAATAATTCATTGCGCGTTCGTAAGAATGGTGTGTTCATTACAATCATAGATAAGATGGTCTAGCAGGCTTTTTATGCGATTTACTAGGTCTTAATCCACTATGTCATGCTTTGTCTATTCAAATCTCGTATATCTACTTTGGAAAAGAATTCCACACTAGTCAATGATTGTGATCAAGAATCGTCAACTATCGTTAAAGTCCAAACATGCATAGACACAATGTTTTAAAAGCACAATTTCTTTTATCCAATTATCATCTTTTAATCAATCTAACATGGCTACCCTATACCCTAGAAAGGTGACTACTCACTCATGATTATGTTTATGACTAAGATGATATTAACAATGAAAGTTAAGATAGGCATATTTAGTTGATTTTGACAATAATTTAGACTCTCTATGTGGCGATAATAACGACGCTATATGACAATCTAAGAAATGAAACTACGATTATAACAACATGAAAATGAATCTAATGAAATAGAAAATAACAATCAAATGGAAAGCAATAAAGAACAATAAACAAAGGATAAATTAGGAATACCTAGGTGACGATCAACAATGAAAGCGATAACGATAATAGAAATCCCTCGCATAGAAATACCGTACCTTGAATTACAACTCTTGAACCCAACAAAGTAGATACAAAGATTGAAATTCTTATTGAACTAAACTAATGTTTTGATATGAAATGGACAGAAATAAACTAAGAACAAAAGACAAAAGTAGAAGATAATCTAAACTAGAAAGACTAAAACTAAAGAGAAAATATAAAGAAAGATGTTGTGTAAGAGATTGTTGTATTGGATGGTGTCTTGTGTTGTGAGGCTAGAGCATCTATTTATAGTATTAGGGTTTCGTGGAGAAGAGGTCGGACATTAAATACATAGGACAAATTTAGGAAGAAGGAGCCGCAATGCTCGGATCAGCACACATCCCCGATCGGGTACACACTTACCCGATCGGGTAAGTGGTCTTCTGGAAGCTCTTGACTAACGTTTCATCTTCCCTTGCTTGACTCGACTTCCAACCTCCCCCTTGACTTCTACAATCGGGTTTGTTGCTTGGATTTGATGCAGAGCGATGAATTCTTCCGCCCAATTGATTGATCTTCCGACAACTACGAAACCGTCTTTGCTTCTTCTCTCTCTTAAGTTAGTGAACCTTCTTGAAATGCCTTACACATGGTCAAGCTTTCTTCTTCGAATCGTCGGGTTCTAGGCAAATGCTCGGGAATATAGAAAAAGGGCGTAGAAACGTCACTTTCCCTACAAAACAAGTTAAAACACAGGATTCGCCTAGAAGACGATATTAGCTCATAAAATGGCTTAACAAAGCACAAATGACATACAAAACCGAGCTAAACTGGGGGTTAAAATCATACAAATATTCACTTATCAAACTCCCCCAAGCTAAACCTTTGCTTGTCCTCAAGCAAATATAACAAACAATACCCGGACAAGGTTGCAAGCATTGGCTACTATACCATTAAGAAACAAATTTCAACGTAAGACTTTGAAAACATAATGAATCATAACCCGAAAGCAACGTGGGCAAGAATGATACATAAACATGGCTGAGATTTACATAACGGCGTAGCGCAAAGAATTTCACTACAGAATTTCGGCTCTTGCATGATCTTTTGACAAATGGACTCTCACGGTACACTCGAACACTCAATGTATGTAAAAGGTGATTTCTTTTTGTGTAAATGTTTTGAGACACTCACCTATCTACGACTTATGAAAATGTGTCCGCAGTCAAATATGGTAAACAATTCAAAACACAAGTCAAAGATCACAATGCACATAGAAAAGAAGCCGAAAAATAAGAAGAAGGCTTTGGGAAATGGGTGAAAGGTGGACAAATAGTTATGGTCATGTGAAGGTTAGGATGAGCTAGCAACTGACCAATGATAAATGAATACTCAATCCAAACTTTCGGTTAATTTCCAAAAGACGAATAACGAAGCCAGAAGTAACGGATTGGCTTATTGCACACGAAACACAAGGGTAAACTCCTTCTATTGATTTGACATTTGAAGAGATACTCACAACTTCTTCTCTTATTTTTTCTTTTTTCTTTCCATTTCAATTTTTCTTTTCATCATTTTTTTTCTTTTCTTTTCTTTTTCTTTTCCTTTTGAACATAACATCACTTTTTTTTGAACAATTTCGTTCTTCCAATTTCACTTTGACAGATAAGAACAAATCTTCTTAAAAGAGCACCCATACACCATAGTCTAGCTACTAGCTCAAAAGGTAGGCAGTTTTTATGTGTAGCTATTATTTTGTGAAACATTTGTATGAAGGGGCTAATTTTGAGGGGCAATTTAAAGTGAAAAAGGCTTCAAATCTTAGTGAATCATGAATGCAATGCTTATAGAAATGAAATGAGAACCATACTTATGCGTTTTGACATGACACACATCACAAGGAGAACTACACACACCTAGATGAGACTGGGTATGGATGTACCAGTCTAAGGAGGTTCTACCTTACAATATATGTAGTTTGCCAAATGTCAAGATCAAGCGTACTCATCTATAGATTCATTCCATGCCTACTGTGTACAAGACTTCCCCATGTATGCAAAGTTCAATAAATATTGAATCATTATCTTTTGAAAGCTCTAAGTTTGGGAAATGTAACATGATAGCATAGTAAACAAGCAAGCAAAGCATGAAAAGCATTCAATTGTGTTCAAAATTTAAAAATCTTTTCTCTAAAATCTTCTCTATCTTATTCAAAATTTTGAAAAATATAACTAAAATGCAAAAAGGAAAATGCAATCCCTCCCCCAAGCTAAACATCACATTGTCCTCAATGTGAGCACAAAAGCTAAATATGTAATGAGATGCTTAATGGGAAGAAAGGAAAAATGAAAGAAGAATAAAGCTTACTAGTCAGCGCGGACTCTTCCAAGCTAGCCTTTTGGACATGTCAAGGAAGGTCTTCAGAGATTCTTCAAAAACTCGTTCATCTGCAAAGAAATCTAACAAAACAACGTAAAAACAAAAATAAAAATGCAAAAAGGGAAAACACGGGTTGCCTCCCGAGAAGCGCTTGTTTAACGTCTTGCTCGACGAATTTTTCTATGAAATCATTGGGTTGGAGATGGACGCTCCGTATAGACAATATCTAAACATCCGATGATAGAATTGCTATAGTAGAGTTTCAGTCTGTGTCCATTAACTTTGAATTTCTCACCACTGCTAGTCATTAGTTCCACATAGCCGTACTTGCTCACATATGTGACAGTGAATGGTCCAGACCATCGTGATCGAAGTTTTCCCGGAAAAATTTTCAGACGGGAGTTGAAAAGAAGTACTTGGTCACCGACATTAAATTCTTTCTTAATTATCCTCTTGTCGTGCCAACGCTTCGTTTTTTCCTTGTAGATCCTAGAATTCTCGTAAGCTTGTAAACGAAATTCCTCTAGCTCGTTGAGTTGCAAAAGTCTTCTATCAGCGCTAAGCTTAGTGTCTAAGTTAAGTTCTTTAATAGCTCAGTAAGCTTTATACTCTAACTCGACAGGAAGATGACAGGCCTTTCCATAAACCAATCGATAGGGAGATGTCCCAATCGGGGTTTTGAAAGCTGTGCGATAAGCCCATAAGGTGTCATCGAGCTGATTACTCCAATCAGTTCTAGATCTTGAGACTAATTTCTGAAGAATTGTTTTCAACTCTCTATTTGAGACTTCTACTTGACCGCTGGTCTGAGGGTGGTAGGCTAATCCTCGTCTGTGATACACACCATATTTGGAAAGCAAAGTGTCTAACTGCTTTTCTCCAAAATGAGTTCCTCGATCACTAATCACGGCTCTGGGTACACCAAAACGTGGAAAGATGATCTTCTTAAATAGCCGTATCACAGCTCTAGCATCATTAGTGGGTGTGGTAATTGCTTCTACCCACTTAGAAACATAGTCAACAACGACTAAGATATAACGATTTCCGTTAGAAGAAGGGAATGGTCCTTGATAATCAATACCCCAGACATCGAATATTTCAACTTCTAATATGCCGTTTTGAGGCATTTCATGTCTCTTGGATATTTGACCCATTCGTTGACAAGCGTCACAAGCCATAACAAAATCTTTTGAATCTTTAAACATCGAGGGCCAGAAAAACCCGGATTGCAAGACTTTGGCTACGGTCTTGGATGGACCATGATGACCACCATAAGCAGATGAGTGGCATCCTTCTAAAACTCCTTTAACTTCCCACTGAGGGATACATCGTCGATAAAGACCATCAGAACACTGCTTGAAAAGATAAGGGTCATCCCAAACAAAGAATTTTGCATCATGCAAAAATCTCTTTCTTTGGTTATAAGAAAGGTCAGAAGGTAGCTGTCGACTGACAAGAAAATTGGCCATATCAGCATACCAAGGAGAAGAGTCAATAATCGCCATTAATGAATCATCAGCAAACAAATCATTAATTGGTGTTGGCAATCCTATTTCAGTCACTCTTATCCTTGAAAGATGGTCAGCGACTACATTTTCTGCTCCTTTCTTATCCCATATCTCTAGATCAAACTCTTGAAGGAGTAAGATCCATCGGATAAGTGGAGGTTTTGCCTCTTTCTTTGAAAGCAGATATTTCAAAGCAGCATGGTCAGTGTAAACAATGACTTTTGATCCTATAAGGTAAGAACGGAATTTGTCTAAAGCATAGACAATGGCAAGAAGTTCTTTTTCAGTGGTGGCATAGTTGATTTGGGCAGGATCTAAGGTGTTACTAGCATAGTAAATAGCATGAAGGAACTTTTCCTTTCTTTGCCCTAAAACAACTCCAACGGCATAATCACTCGCATCGCACATAAGTTCAAATGGAAGATTCCAATCAGGTGACTGGATTATAGGTGCGGTGATTAGAGCGCGTTTGATTTTGTTGAATGCCTCAAGGCATTCCTTCGTGAAATTAAAAGACGCATCCTTAAAAAGGAGCTCAGTCAGGGGCTTGGCTATTTTAGAAAAATCTTTTATAAACCGTCGGTAGAAACCGGCGTGGCCAAGGAAACTCCTGATTCCTTTTAAATTAGCAGGTGGTGGCAGTTGTTCAATAACTTGGATCTTAGCTCGATCCACTTCAATACCTCTTTCAGAAATGATGTCTCCTAAAACTACACCTTCGTTCACCATGAAGTGACACTTTTCCCAATTAAGAACAAGGTCGACTTCTTCACAGCGTTGCAATACTTTGGATAGATTTGTTAAACAATTATCAAAGGAAATGCCATAGACGCTAAAGTCGTCCATGAATACTTCCATGATAGTTTCAACAAAATCGGAAAAGATACTAGCCATGCAGCGCTGGAAAGTTGCAGGTGCATTACATAGGCCAAATGACATTCGGCGATAAGCAAAAGTACCATAGGGACAGGTGAAGGTGGTTTTCTCTTGGTCCTCAGGGTGGATAGGAATTTGGAAAAATCCTGAGTAACCATCTAGATAACAGAAATATTTGTGGCAAGCTAACCTCTCTAACATTTGATCAATGAAGGGCAGAGGATAGTGATCTTTTCGAGTTGATTGATTCAACTTTCTGTAGTCAATGCACATACGCCATCCCGTCACAATCCTTGTGCGGATGAGCTCATTCCTTTCATTCTTGACTAATGTTGTTCCTCCTTTCTTGGGAACAACTTGGACAGGGCTAACCCATTTTGAGTCAGAAATTGCATAGATTATGCCAGCATCTAGTAATTTCATAACTTCAGCTTTAACTACTTCTTGCATGTTGGGATTAAGACGGCGTTGACCTTGAACACAAGGTCTTTGGCCTTCTTCTAAGTTTATTCTATGCATGCAAAAGTCAGGGCTTATGCCTGTGAGATCTTCAAGTTTATAACCTATTGCATTTTTATGTTTTCGCAAGATAGTCAATAGTGAGTTTAACTTATTTTCATCTAGGAGAGCACTCACTATGACTGGATAATATTCAGTCTCATCTAAAAAAGCATATTTTAGATTTGAGGGAAGAGATTTAAGTTCAGGTTTATGTACTTCTGCCTTGGCAGGAGCATCAATTAAGCTTATGAACTCCTCAACTTCTTCAGACGGTATCTCTTTACCAGTCAGGTCCCTTTCCAGCTCACTGATCTCAAAATTGTCGTTTTCAGAGATATCCTCTAACAACAAATTTGCTTTTAAAGGATCCTCAATTATTGACGGATACAGAGATTCATCAATGATTGAGTCGACAATGTCAAGGAAACAGCAAGGCTCTTCAAGCATAGGGCTCTTCATTGCACTGTTTAAGTTGTAGGTGACTTTATCATCACCTACTTCTAATGTCAATTTTCCATTCTTGACATCGATTACTGCTCCCGCAGTGTGTAGAAATGGCCTTCCTAAAATGATAGGGATTTGCGAATCTTCAGCCATATCTAACACTATGAAATCGACTGGAATAAAAAATCTTCCTACTCTAACAGGTACATCTTCTAAAACTCCCATAGGTTGTTTTAGAGAACGATCTGCCATTTGCAGGGTGATACTTGTGCATTTCAGAATTCCCATATTCAATTTTTCGCAAATGGAATAGGGCATAACGCTTACACTAGCACCTAGATCGCATAAAGCTTTATCAATAGTGTAGGTGCCTATAGTGCAAGGTATAGAGAAACTACCAGGATCCTTTAACTTAGGAGGGGACTTATTTTGCAATAACGCACTGCATTCAGCGGTGAATGCGATGATTTCAACATCATCTAGAGTCCTCTTCTTTGTTAAGATATCCTTCATAAATTTCGTGTAAGAAGGGATTTGAGTGATTAATTCAGTGAAGGGAACCGTTACTTGGAGGTTTTTGACTACTTCCATGAATTTACCGAACTGGGTTTCCTTATGATTTCTCCTCAAACGTTGGGGAAATGGAACTTGAATTTTGATGGGTTCCTTTTCGAGTTCATCCTTCTTTTCATGTTTGTCTTCCGCTTCCTTAGCGGTGGATGGTTGAGAATCGTTTTGGCTTTCTACTTGTTATAGCATTTGCGGTGTCCCTCGGTTGTTCACCATGAGGTGGGAGTTGGCCTTGTTTTCTTTGGGTAATAGAGGTAGCCAATTGGGCCATTTGAGTTTCAAGCATCTTGATAGCAGCATCTTTAGCTTGATCACTCTTTTGAAATTGAGCAAACATTGAATCCTGTTTTTGAACAACTTGCAGAAGCATGGATTCAATTTTGCTCAAGCTTGAGTCATTTGGTTGGCCTTGAATTTGAGGTGGTTGGTGTTGAGGTTGATTTTGGTATGGTTGATTGAAGTTAGGTTGGAATGAAGGTCTCTGGTTTTGAAAACCAGGTGGATTGTAAGGCTTTTGTTGGTGTGGTATGAATGGTTGTTGGATTTGTTGGTGGGGATTTTGAACGTTGGTACTTTTGTAGGACAAAAATGGGTGGTTTTTTGTGTTTTCGTTATAAAAGTTTGAGAAAGCGTTGCCTTGCCTATATCCTTGATAGGCATTGACTTGCTCTATTGAACTTCTACATTCTTGAAAACTATGCCCTCCAATCCCACATGTCTCACATACCACTACGTGGTTAGTGACGTTGATATGCTCCTTGGATTGGGAAGAGCTTCCTACTTGTTGCTGCAGAAGGGCTAATTGGGCTTCCAGGAGTGCTACTTTACTTGAATCATCCTGCTTGGCTTTGAGCGGTATAGCACGCGAGTTGCTATACTGAGAATCGTGGATTGCCATTGACTCGATAGTCGCACTAGCTATCTCTACATCGATTTGATCAAAACGACCATTGTTAGCGGAGTCGAGGATACGACGCGATTCGCCACAACAACCGTTGTAGAATGTGATAGCCAGGAACCATGAATCAAGGCCATGATGAGGGCATTCTCTTTGTAATTCTTTGTACCTTTCCCATGCCTCATAAAGGCTTTCGTCGCCTCTCTGACGGAATCCAGTAATTTGACTTCGTAAGAGTGCGGTTCGTTCTGGTGGGAAGTACTTTTGATAGAAAGCAAGAGCTAGACCATCCCAGTCGACTATTCCTAAGGCAACTCGGTCAAGACTATTGATCCAGAGTTTTGCCTTTCCTCTTAAAGAGAAGGGAAAGAGCATTTCCCTAATCTGTTCTTGGGATACTCCAGTTTGTCTAATCGTGGAACAATAGTCACAGAAGTTTTGGATATGAAGGTTGGGATCTTCTGTGGCATTGCCACCAAATTGATTTCTTTCTAATAGATTGATGAAGGCAGGTTTGATTTCGAAGTTTTGAGCTGTAATTTGAGGTGTAGCGATACCCTTTGGAAGTGTATCTGCGGTGGGTTTAGAATGGTCGGAAAGTCGAACCATTTTTGCTTGCGAAGATGAAGATGGAATGTTGGTTGAAAGTTGATTGATTTTTTGAAATGGAGATGAGAATGGATCTTCTTCTCCTTCAAGATTAGGTAAGATATCCGAGTATTTCTCACGAATACGATCTAAACTTGAAATATCAGAAGCTTTTGAAATTTCATTGAATAGCTTTAATTTCCTACGCAGAGTTCTTTCTAGTTCGGGGTCTAAAGGAATAGGGGTCCCTAGTCTAGAAGATCAGGGCATAAGATAGAAAAGCTAAGATGAAAAATCAAGAGAGATCTAAAGGAATTTGAGTTCCTAAAGACTAGATAAAACTAATTATGATTAAAATCACAAGAAAAGGAAAATTCAACCGTGCTCCCCGGCAACGGCGCCAAAATTTGATCGGGCCTGTCGCGAGCCCGATGCAAAGATAAATTACCCAGACTAGGCTAATAAAAAATTAATGTAATTAGGGAAGTAGGGTCGATCCTCAGGGAGATGGTATTTCCTATGGATTGTGAATCGTCTCACAATTGGGTTTTATCTAACAATTTTCTGGGTTTTGAGGTTTTGAATTCTAAACTAATAAAGAACATAAATAAGAGCAAAATAAGAGCAAACTAAAATGAAAACTGTATAGCAAATGATGATTTAACAATAATGAAAAGCATCTAGGGAAATAGGTTCACACATGTAGATTGACATATTGATGAAATTGGATTTAGGATATGCAAATAATTCATTGCGCGTTCGTAAGAATGGTGTGTTCATTACAATCATAGATCAGATGGTCTAGCAGGCTTTTTATGCGATTTACTAGGTCTTAATCCACTATGTCATGCTTTGTCTATTCAAATCTCGTATATCTACTTTGGAAAAGAATTCCACACTAGTCAATGATTGTGATCAAGAATCGTCAACTATCGTTAAAGTCCAAACATGCATAGACACAATGTTTTAAAAGCACAATTTCTTTTATCCAATTATCATCTTTTAATCAATCTAACATGGCTACCCTATACCCTAGAAAGGTGACTACTCACTCATGATTATGTTTATGACTAAGATGATATTAATAATTAAAGTTAAGATAGGCATATTTAGTTGATTTTGACAATAATTTAGACTCTCTATGTGGCGATAATAACGACGCTATATAACAATCTAAGAAATGAAACTACGATTATAACAACATGAAAATGAATCTAATGAAATAGAAAATAACAATCAAATGGAAAGTAATAAAGAACAATAAACAAAGGATAAATTAGGAATACCTAGGTGACGATCAACAATGGAAGCGATAACAATAATAGAAATCCCTCGCATAGAAATACCGTACCTTGAATTACAACTCTTGAACCCAACAAAGTAGATACAAAGATTGAAATTCTTATTGAACTAAACTAATGTTTTGATATGAAATGGACAGAAATAAACTAAGAACAAAAGACAAAAGTAGAAGATAATCTAAACTAGAAAGACTAAAACTAAAGAGAAAATATAAAGAAAGATGTTGTGTAAGAGATTGTTGTATTGGATGGTGTCTTGTGTTGTGAGGCTAGAGCATTTATTTATAGTATTAGGGTTTCGTGGAGAAGAGGTCGGACATTAAATACATAGGACAAATTTAGGAAGAAGGAGCCGCAATGCTCGGATCAGCACACATCCCCGATCGGGTACACACTTACCCGATCGGGTAAGTGGTCTTCTGGAAGCTCTTGACTAACGTTTCATCTTCCCTTGCTTGACTCGACTTCCAACCTCCCCCTTGACTTCTACAATTGGGTTTGTTGCTTGGATTTGATGCAGAGCGATGAATTCTTCCGCCCAATTGATTGATCTTCCGACAACTACGAAACCGTCTTTGCTTCTTCTCTCTCTTAAGTTAGTGAACCTTCTTGAAATGCCTTACACATGGTCAAGCTTTCTTCTTCGAATCTTCGGGTTCCAGGCAAATGCTCGGGAATATAGAAAAAGGGCGTAGAAACGTCACTTTCCCTACAAAACAAGTTAAAACACAGGAATTCGCCTAGAAGACGATATTAGCTCATAAAATGGCTTAACGAAGCACAAATGACATACAAAACCGAGCTAAACTGGGGGTTAAAATCATACAAATATTCACTTATCAAGTGAATTAGGATTACTTTGATTAAGGTGACGCGACTTTACCCTTATCAAATTTGGCGCCGTTGCCAGGGAGGCAACAGTTTTCTGTTTATTTCTACTTAGTTTGTCTTTTTCTTCGTCTCAGGGAACCTAAGCTCCTTGAAACCGTTCTTATCCTTTTCCTTAGTGTTCGTTTATGCCCAAGTGTTCCAGGTCCAATCTCGTACCCTACGGTTTCGAACCAGAGAGGACTCTTCGAGTTAGACGAAACTTTTGCAAGGAAATTTAAGAAGCGGAAGACTTGAGTACG
Organism: Heliosperma pusillum; assembly: GCA_022085475.1. Classification (NCBI taxonomy): domain Eukaryota; kingdom Viridiplantae; phylum Streptophyta; class Magnoliopsida; order Caryophyllales; family Caryophyllaceae; genus Heliosperma; species Heliosperma pusillum. Next base: position 160,891 of record JAIUZE010066277.1, read on the forward strand.
CTTGACACAGTTTACGCCGAATTTGTCGTAGAAAACCCATCCTTAGAAGAGGATACACATATTTCTGCTACCACTACAACCATGCCTACTTTAGCCAGCCATTCGGAGCTTACCGTTGCATCTATTCCCAAGGGATTCAAACTCCCTACTACGGATAATGGAACCTTTGAGATTCGTCCATCTTATATCTCTTTGGTGGAGCGAAACATGTCTGGAGGAAGCCCCACTGAGGATCCTGTTAAGCATATGGAAAAATTCACCAACTATTGTTGCTCTATTCCTTTAACGGGTGAGGTAACGCAATATCAAATCAAGTTGGTATGATTCCCCTTTTCGCTACGAGACGGGGCAGAAGATTGGTTGAAGGAGTTAGATGTGGATGCACTTGGCATCTGACAGGGTTGTCGCGTACCCTAATCAAAGATAAAAAACCCAGACTAGGCTAACAACAAATTAATGTAATTAGGGAAGTAAGGGGTCGATCTCGGGGAGACGAGAGATACTTGTGAATAGTTATGGTTAGAACTCTACCTTGTACGATTGGCAAATGTTGTCACTAATTAATAAATGTTATGATAACAATACAATAAAGAAAAGGATCTAGGGATCGGGGTTCACATGCTAATCAATTTAAAATCAAAGTTGATTACGGGTTTAGAAAAATCATAGTTGTCCAAGTCTTTAAATGGTATATTCGTCTCGGATTCGTACCGACTTTTTAATGGGTCCTAACGTCCTCTCAGCCTGGTTAGGTCATTAAACTATTCTTGCCAGTCCTTTAATTTTCATCTCGACTCTCGCCCTTGAGATGGAAATTGACAAGTACAAACAATTGTTTATGGCCATTAAACAAAGTCTATCATGATAATCAAACAAGAAATAGAGACAACTAAAACAATTCTACCCGGAATCAATTTATACTTACAAATTAATCAGACATGTTAATCCTTCCCCTAGAACAAAGATTACTTATGCATGATTAACAATAAAAGGGAAACTAAGATTATAAAACTAAGAATGGTAAACATGATAAAGGAAATACTAAAAGAAAATGAAACTATAATGTAAAAACAAGAATAAGGATTACCGGAAAGGATGAGCAAAGATTGAAATGGAATAAGAACTTGAATAGGAAATGCAAACCCGGAAACTAGAATTCCAATTACAAGTAGAACAACTACAATTGAAGAAAACTTAGAACTAAACTAAACTAGAGAAAACTAAAACTAAACTATACTAAGAAAGATGAGAGAAAGAAGAAAAACTAAACTAAAGAGAGAAGTGTTTGTTTTGTACATGTTTTGTTGTGTGTGATGCTAGGCTATTTATAGGGTTGAGAGGCTGCCTAAATGCGTCCGGATTCATGCCCATTAAACAAGCCATTAAACCTTGCATTAAAGAGAGGTATATGGAGAGAATATGCATAGAACCTAATAAACCCGATCGGATTTATGGATCCCCGATCGGGGATGTTGTCTGTTCAGAATTTTGACTTTCGTTTGATCTTCCTATGGTACGTGACTTGATCTACCGTGACTCCATTGACTTTAGATTCGAACGGGGACGTAACTAACACCTCTTGGGCCTCATTTCCTCCCCTATTTGAGCTTGATCATTTCCCCAAGGGTTAAGGGTCGGAGCATGAGGTTTGAGACAACTTTTTTTCGACGAATAGCAAAACCGTCGCAACTTGTGCATATGAGCTCGGAATGACTTGAAACTTGTTCCTTTGACTCGGAACCTCTAGATCTTTATAGCATCCCATCTTAAACTCACGTAATCGTCCTTCTTAGCTTCTCCTTGCTCATATTTCCTTCAAATGACGGGATTTGAAGTAGAAATGACTCAATTCCTACAAACGACATTAAAGCACGAGAAATAATGCAAAGGAGAGATTAGCTCATAAAATCACTTCTTAAAGTGGATAAACCATATCAAATCGAGCTAAAATAAGGGGATAAAATCATACAAATTAACACTTATCAAATTCCCCCAAGCTAAACCCTTGCTTGGCCTCAAGCAAGCATACAATAACAAACATGGCAAGGACAAGGGCGACGAGTAACAATCAATCCAACCAAATGCAAACCCTATCAAGTAGCTTATAGAGCACAATGAAACACATCCCGAAACAACGTGGGCATAGGGAAAATGCAAAACATGGTTGAGATTTACATTACGGCGCAGCATAAGAAACATCAAATAGACTTTTCGGCTCTTGCATGATCTTTTGACAATGGACTCTCACGGTGCACTCAACACTCAAATTTTTATATAAATCAAGGAAATATTATTTTATATTTGAGTGCCACTCTCCTATCTACGACTCATGAGAATGCGCCCGCAATCTAATATGGTAAACATTCCAAAACTACAAGTCAAAACAATCATGAAAAGCATTGAAATAAGCCAAAAGTAAGAAGAAGGCTATGGGAGATGGGTGACAAAGTGGACAAATGAATTATGGTAATGTGGAGCTAAGGTCAAGCTAGCAACATACCAATTATGCAAGGATGCTCAATCAAAACTCGGAACCATTCCCAAGAAAACAAAACTAAGCCAAAAATAGCAAATTGACTTATACTCATGGCAACACAAGATTGAATTTCCAACTTTTTGAATTTCGGATCATGGAAAGAACACTCACAACTTTTTCATAAACCTTTTTTTTTCTTTTCAACACATGCTTCTTTCTTTCTTTTCATTCTTTCATATTCAACATCATTTTTTTTCATTTCTTTCTCTTTTCATTTTTTTTTTCTTTTTTTTCTCTGAACTCTTTTTTTTTTCTTTTTCTTTTTCTTCGCTACGGCAATCAGTTATTCCGTCGAATCAAGATCACTTCGACATAACTTGAACAATATCCCAAATGAGCACCCAAACACAAACGATATAGCTACTAACTTAACAAGGTAGGCAATATTTTTACATGTAGCTAATGAAATGTGAAACAATGTGAAAAGAGGCTAAATTTAGGCAATGGATTCAAAGTGAATGGCTTCAAATGCTTTTTAAATCATGAATGTAATGCTCACTAGAAATGCAATGAAAACCATACTTGTGCGTTTTTGATGTGACGCAAATCATAAGGAGAAACTACACACACCTAATTGGGATCGGGTATAGATGTACCGATCACTGGATGCTCTACCTTACCGTATATGATGTTTGCCAAAGTCAAGATCAAGGCTAATAAGTCTAAAATCAATCCCTCACCCACTGTGTACAAGACATCCCCATGTATGCAAAATCCCGTCAAAAGCGTGAAACATTGGCTAAAAAGCTACAATAAGGGAAATGCATTGAGGAATGACATTATGCACAACACAATTGGGTGGACAAAACACACAACTTTTATTAAATGTTTTAATTTTTTTGATTTTTTTTTTTGGATTTTTCAAATTCAATAAACAACTAGACTAAATAAACAACGACACAAACTAAATCCCTCCCCCAAGCTAGAATAACACATTGTCCTCAATGTGCGAAACGGGTTTAAGCGCAGAAAACACAAAGAAGGACAACATAACCAACAAAGAAATGGGGGACGACTCAACAAAATGGTAAAGAAAGAAAAGAAAACATACAACCGTGCAGCAGCTCCCCCAAGCTAGCTTGAAAACGGGGGCAAAGTACAACATTAGCACCAAAGTACCTGTGATGAACAAGCTACTACAATACTAGATAAAATTATTGTCTTATTGGCAAGGCTATTAGAACCAAAACCAAATGAATTATTTAAAAATTAACATTATTAAATTGTCCAACAAAAATAATTTATTTTATAACAAAAATATAATAAAACACGAGTTGCCTCCCGCGAAGCTTTATTTAAATGTCTTGCTAGACTCTTTATTAATGAAAATCATTCTTTGTGGCTTTAAAAAGCATGTCAATGCCCTTAGAAGTCGATCATATACCTGCGCATGAGCTATACAAAAACATATGTAAGCAATTGACAAGATATAGGCATGAAATATTGAAGGTAAGAATTGATATATCTTATCATTGTGCGCATGACAAACTTCATAGATGACCACTGAACTGCTCCACTCGTCAGTGAAAGATGGAGTGAAATGTTTAAGATCATGGAACAAACAATTAGTTCCCAAAATATCATTAGTGGACTCTAATTGGGGGTAGGGTGAATAAAAAAAGTGGGAATCAAAATGGGTGGTTGATCCCACTTAATTTCAAGGCTAGGTTCACAAAACCCAGTATCATTTTCAAATAAATCTGGAATATCCTTAGCGAAGGGATTTTCAAAAAAATCTGATGACTCGATCGACGACTCTCCATTGGAGTCACAAATGGGCTTAACAACATCCTGGTCTAAAGTCTCGACTACCATATGGTCAATATCAATAATGGGGGTCTCAAAATTGTCAAATGGAACGACACTAGAGTGACTTTCAATAGAAAAGGTTGGACCATCATCATCGTCATGTATTAATTCATATTATTGGGGAGAATTAGACTCACATGGGGGGCATGAAAAAGCATAGGAGAAATTAGACTCACATGGGGGGGCTGAAAAAGCATAGGAGAAATTAGACTCACATGGGGGGGCTGAAAAAGCATAAGGAAAATTGATTGGCTTACTTCTTTTAAACTTGGGTTCTTCCTTTTGCCCTTTGAGCATTTGAACTTGAGCCATCATTTCATTGAGTTGCTCGATCGAGCAGACCTGACTTGCTCGATCGAGTTGTGTCCGCTCCGACCGGTTCCGCGGCTTTAAACAGGTTTTTCCCCAAATTGTTTCCATTGTTCTTCATTATTTCGACTAAACACCTCTCTCTCTCTCTCTCTCTCACCCATATTCTCTCATAAACGTCATTCAAACACTCTAAAATCATCAATTCATCATCTTATTATCATTAACAATCATCATCTTACTTGTTTTAAGTGCAATCTTTGAAGAAATTGGTCTTATTGCTCCCTAATTTTGCCCCAAACGTGAATTCTAGGGTTTGCTTATCCTTCTTTGATTTTGTGCTTTTAATTGTTGTTTAATGCTTTCTTCCTTCATTCTTTAGTATTTAATCACTCATGCATTGCTTATTGCTCCGTCTTATTTGCGTTTTAGACCCAAATTTGATATTTTTCGAACTAAGGTTTGGTAGAACTGTCTTTGTGAGCATATTGTGGTGTTTTCATGTGTGCTTTATTTGCTTCATTTCGTCATGTCTAGACAAGAGGTAGTAGTAAGCGACCTAGAGAACCCCGTCTCATTCGAGAACCTCAAATTCAAGCGATTCCTAGTAACCCAACTTACCCATGGATCGTTTTTAACACACAAGATCAACATCATCAGTTTGCAATGCTTATGGGTCGTCCTATGGACCCTACTCTATGTGTGTGCCCAACCATTCTTGATGCCCTCGGTTTGGGTGATGCAATTTATTCTATGTTTGACCGAATCGGGTTTGGTGGATTATACTCCCTTAATGAACTTTCTTACCGACCGTTGACACTTGAGTTCTTTAGTTCTTTTATTGAGATAAGTCAATACGAGTGTGTCTTTTCGGTTGCTTAATAGGGATTTCGAGTTGTTCTATGATGAGTTAGCTGGTCATTTGGGTCTTTCTCGTGGTGATGATGATGCTGATTTTATTGTCATTCCTTCCGGCTTTCAAGCCGTTGAATATTTTTCTCTATTTACTGGTCTTCCTAACCCGCGTGTCAATGTCATGGCTGTCAATGATGTGCAACATACTTGTTTAAGGTTGTTTCTGCGATTCTTTATCCTTATTCTGTTTGCTATGAAGGACTTTAGTAAATTGAATTCTCATGAGGTTTTATTACTTGCATCCACCCTCAATCCCTAACATGAGAATATTTTTCAGTTTCACCCGGTCGGTTTGGTGTGTTCTGCTGTCTGGAGAGTCAATTCCCCTACCCAACATTCCTTGGATTGTGGTGCTTTGGTCACTAGGTTGGCTAGGCGACTTTCTGGGTTTGGGGGAGACCTTCGGTACACACCCTTGACGGAGGTACATGCTCCTAGGGTCGACGAGGAGTACTTGCGCCACACCTTATGCTGGATTAATGCGTTAGGTAACGCTCAATATCAGTGGCGAGTACGGGGGGTCTCAGTGGATAGCTCTTCCTGACACTGGTAACCGTCTACCTTCTACGAAGTGGTTGCCTACCCATGATCCTCAGGCTGAACTCACCCCTCCCCCTCGTTCTTATGTGGTACCACCCGAGCTTCTTTGCACCTTGTCCGAGACCCGTCGACCTCGTCGACAGATCACCCTTGCATCTTCTGCTCACACCCCGACTCCTCACTTTACACCGACCCCGACTCCATACCCCTACCCTCCACGTGCTTATACCTATGATCCGGCCTTGGAGGGGGAGATTAGGATTTAACAAGGAATTAATAATAACTTGGTGATGAGGAGGCTTTGGGAGAACCTCATGCGGACAGATCTTAATACTACTGCTGGTTGGACTCCACCGAGCTACTATCGAGGTTCGGGTGACGAGAGTGGTGTGTTCGATAATTATGGGGTGACTCGTCAGCAGTTTTCACAGGAGTTCAGTCATGACTATGGTTGTCTGGGTCGTTCGTGGTATACTCCTATCCGACCAGATGCTCCGGTTGGTGGGTTTGGTGGGCCATTTAGAGCCTCTTCTTCTGGTGCTGCTCAGAGAGATGATGGTGATGATGGTGTTGATGAGCACTAGTGACAGCTGGTCACTACGCCCCCCATTTTGCAGCTGGTTTGGGGAGTCTATGTCTATAAAAGCTGGTATTATCTATCCTTGTATTTTCTTTTCTTGTATTTTCTTTTAGTTCTGTCCCCTTTCCCTTTGTTAGTTGTGTCCTTTAGTTTGCTGTTGTTGGTTGTTGTGTGATTGTTGTGCTGTTAGCGTCACACTGAGGACACTGTGACATTTTGGTTTGGGGGAGAGTCTTTATTTATGTTGTGTGTTTATTTTCGTTGTGTGAAGAAAAAAAAACCATAAAAATTGAAAAATTTACAAAAATCCAAAATCATGTTGTTATTTTATTAGGTCGAGTCTTGGTGAAGTTGAATACCAATGATGATCATTTGCATTGTTTCTCCATTTGAATCCCAAATAAGTTGTCCATGTACATTGTTTTGACTTACTACTTTTGAAAATAAAGCTCATGGAACAAGTCCTGACCGTTTTTGACATACCTTATGCTAGATTTGGCCAATTTTAGTTGGTAAACCATTTAAAATTCTGAGGTCTATAGAGCTTCCTAGGCTAGGAACATCAATAAACTGGTCTCATTGTCTTTAGGTTTATGAGTATGGTACTCTTTGTGGAATATGTAACATCAAATTGCATATTAGTTTCTTGATACTATACGCGTTCATTTGATAAGTACATCAGGAAAGGCGGTTCTTACCGTTCAAATAAGCCTTACATTACCTTTTGTTTAGCCCTTTTGAACTTTTGTAGCCTATTTTATAACCCATCTAATAGCTACATTCCTAGAATTTGCCTACCTTATCGGGACAGTCGTAGTTGCATGCTTTTTCTTGTCTACTGTGGTTGGGTCGGGATTTCTAAAAAAAAAGCAAGTACGTTGGCAATTGTGTCATTTATTCCCTTTGTTGAGAAATGTTATGAAGCAAAAGATATGAAAAGACAAAAAAAAAAAAAAAAAAAAAAAAAAAAACAAGAAAAAATATTTGTTGCTTCATTAAATTGTTCAAGGGAATATACTAGAGTCTAATGCATTTTTACAGAGCAATATCGATATCTCTCTTGTGTTGTCAAAGTTTAAGATGATTTCTCTAGTCGGGTATTGGTTTGTGCTAGCCATGTAGAATTGTTTTGGTAAGTGTCGCTGCGACTACCGGTCTTAGCCCCACATTCCCATACGTGCCTTAGCTTAAGCCACTTCTATACCTTCGCCCATTAGCCTCCTGAAGAGTCTATTGATCGAATAAGAAAGAGGGGGGGGGGGTGAATTGAGTATTAAGAACTAGCCCCACTTTTTCGATTTGTATGATATGTAATTAATTATTTGATCTTATGAATTAAAATCAACTAATTAATTAATCAAAGTAAGCGCGAATAACGAAATAACGAAAAGTAAAGAGATAAGAGAGAGGCACACGATTTTTGAAGTGGTTCAGTTTCACACGTTGAAACCTACGTCCACTATTCTCGATTACTAATTTTTAGTACCTTTCTACGGATTACAAAAATTATCAACCCACTCGTATAATCAACACTATGATTATAACTCAAGGTGAGTATCGCTAAATACTCTATACTATCTTACGCTAATAAGAAAGTACAATATAACTCACACAAATTCCCGTTAAAGAATTGTAAGCTTATAATGATGTATTATTATCCAATAACGTATTTCACTCAAGCGATTGATAATAATTGATGCACGACTCTTTTAAAAACAAACTCTAAAAATAATAAATATTTGCTCAAAGGTTTGCTTTAAAACAATTTTGGAAAATCAACACAAGTAAAATAAATAGCCGTGTGATGTATTGTGTTTCGTGTGTATGTCGTGTATTTTACAATTGATATGTGAATGAGTATTTATAGTAGAAGAATTATAGTAGATCTAAAACCCTAGTATAATATTTAATAATATACTTTCTTTCGGCATAAAATAATACATATTTGCTTATGCTTTTAGAAATAGCTTTATCTCAAATATTATTTGGTTTATCTTATAGAAATATATTTATCTTGATATCTCAAAATATTGTTGTAAAGATATAGTAGCATCCTAGATTAGGTAAACTAAGGAAACAAACCTATGGAGGCCGAATCCTATAGCTCACGAAACCCTAGGAGCACGAATCCCTAGGTGGCACAAACTAGGTTTCACGAAACCCTAGATGGCTCAACCACTAGGTGGGCTAATTAGGTTAACAACAAATTGAGATAGAATATATTGGAAACCCTAGGTAGCATGACAACCCATAAGTTGTATTACTAACCAATAGAATCTCATAAATATATTCTCTATTAAAATAATTGATAAATATAAAAATAAAACTCTTTCACTTTTGAAAACATTTCAAAACATTTTATTTCCAAAATCATGAATCAATATTTTATCATTCAAAATCATAGGCTAAAGCTATAACTTTTGAACATAAAATCTCTCGAATGGAATAGTTACCGAATGACGACCTATACTATCTAATCTTCACAAAGATCTTCAGTATACGGATCATCTCTGCATCTTGATCACAAAGACCCTCCATCTCGAGTCTTGTGTAGATTTATGTAGATCTTGTTTGAAGCGATTTTCCTTAAAGTTATGCCTGGTTAGCTATAACTTCCATGTTCACTTCCAAAGTTATTACTGAAGTTGTTATAACTTTGTCTCACAAACTTTATCAAAGTTATGCCTAACTTTGATCTTTCTTCTCATAATTGTTGCTAGCTATAATAAGACTCAAGCACACAATTACACGCATATGATATATCGAGTAAAACATATTATTACGTAAACACATGTCATTATCAAAACTATGAAATTGGTCCAACAAATTCCCCCTTTTTGATGATGACAAGTCTCATATGATTTTCTCTTAACAAAGTAACTAAGTATAGTTCCCCCTCAACAAAGCACTCCAAAGTTATAGCAATTTTGATCGCAAGAACAAAACAACTTAGCCAAAGTTATAGCTTGAGAGAATTTAAGAGATAACGAGTCTTGACAAGGAGCAAGCTTAAGCAAAGACTCAAATCATATCATTTCTTCCCACTCTTGGCATCATTGAAAAGACAAGAACAAAGACATGAAACGACTAGAATAACACATGTCAAGGCAAGAAATAGATATGCAAAATACGCAATATAAAACGATATATACCAAGCAAAATAAAGTGAAAATGTTGATTAAACTACAAACCACAAAATATATTGTTAGTTGCCATTGGGCCGAATAGACAATGTCAAAATAAGCCAAATGGGCCAAATAGGATTAGTAGTTTAAGAGTTAAAACAACCAAGGATAGAAAAATCAAGGCATTTTGGGTTGGCGAATTTTGTTAGGATCGACATAACCGGGCCTAGTGCGGTACTCAAGAGTGGAAAGACGGTCAAGGCAATTAGACACATGAGAAGCTTGAGCGGTGAGGCAAACATCAAAGTTCCGGACTTTCAGCGAAAGAGCCTCCGTCGCATCGTATATAGTACGCATTCCCTCACGCATCTCCGTCCCGCTCTTAACCAATGACCCGCCTTGGCTCACCAAGAATGTCATCCTATCCCTTTGCCTATACGCCTCTTGCTTACAATCGATAATATTTCGTTCCAACTTAGCAAGGCGATCATCCACACCATCCATCCATGTCCTCATCTCATGACTCACACCCGACCCACCTTGGTCACGGGTTGAGCTCAAGGAACCCACGGCCACGGCTTGAACAACCGTGTCCAATACCGTCTCAATTTTCTTATCCTGCGCATCCAAGCGCTCCATAATACTACCAACGAACATATCCAATTTGGATTCAATCACGGAAAAATCAGCCCCACCCGTCGGCATACCAGCCGAACTGCCCTTCACTAAAAACAACAATTCCGGACCATTAGCATCTAACTTCATAAATTTCAAGAACGTATCACACATCTCATCCTTTACCGTGACCCCATAATTTTGCACATTAACAACTCCCTTTAACTCAAAGAGCCGAGACAACCACATGCCATACGGCAAGTCAAGAGTAGAGTAAAATTTGTCTTCGGTCACCGAGAAAGCGGTTTGTGAAATACGATTAAAAACAAGAGAAGGTAAATTAACCCGGTTTCCTTCCAACCAATGCTTAACGACTAACATCTCATAGCATGCAATTTTGTCACGTCCGCCCCGTCGCGGAATCACAGTATTCCATAAAAAGTTTAACAGAAATTTCAGTTTAGGAGACACACTACCCGCCAACACGCAACTCGACACCGTCGCCCCAACATCAAAATACTGCTTAACCTTCAGCTTAGCCATGTCCGTCAGTTCCTCCCATGACGTACTCGGATTGATTTTGATTCCATCATCAGGAACCGAAAACAGAGTACAAAAGTCCGTCACGGAAATCGAGACTGATCGGCCATTAATGACGGCATGCAAGACTCCATTGTCTAAAGAAACAGAGGAAAAGAACTGTATTACCTCAATCGGATACACCGGACCCAAAAACTGAGCCACTGTTTCCCATTCTTGGAAATTCAGAAAATCAGAAAAGAATCCCAAAGCTCTATACTTGTCACACCAAGCCTTAGGATAATACCGACCACCGTGTATTCCATATTGAGCAACCCGGTTCACAAGTTTTCTTTCGTCTTTTGTAAGACGGAGTTTATCAATTCCCAAAGATGTTTCTTGCGGCGAAAAATCACGAAGAGTTACCCGTGTGGTCTCCTCGAAAACCGTGTCAGTGGTTTCGTTTGTGGCTTCTTCTTGGAGTCTTCCTTTCCCTTTGTTTAACCGTCTTCTCTTAGTACCCTCAAGACCCGCACCCGACTCGGTTTGGTTTGGGTTGGGTGATTGTTGTGTGGGAGGAGAAGAGGTATTTTTAGGCATGCTTGGTTTGGGGGTTTTAGGATTTGGGTTTTTGGCAAGTTTTGATCTAGTGGAAGCCATTGTTGAAGGTTGAAGGTTGAAGGTTTGTGTGTTGTTTGTAGTGGAACCTTGAGGAAGTAGAAGGGTAGTAAAAAAATTGGTTGGGAAATTATGATGGTAAAAGTGATAGGTGTAAGAGAGTAATTATGATTGTGTAAGGGTAGGTTTTACTTTTGTACTTGGGCACATGGGTGTGCCGTCACACTTGAAAAGGAATCTAAGGTAATTATTTTTGAGATAAGGTAAGGATATGATTAGGTAAATAAAAAGATATGGTAATGTTATTTTGGTTGAGAATTTCGGCCAACATAAGATACTGGGGTAGAATTTTGGTTTGATTAGGAAAATGAATAAGATAGGTTTTTGGCAAATATGTGGTTCATAATTCAATTTCCATAAAACACTTAATATGCAAGATACTCACGTAAAATATATAATATTAAACACAAATATACTAGCAATGAAATATGCGGACACAGTCATATAATCTCGTCTTAATCTAGCCAGTCACGCAGGTTCACAAAATAAATAAGATGAATTTAATGGCTACCGATTAAACCAATTTCCAACCGCAAAATCTCAAAACGTCTTCTCGCTAACGCCTTTGTTAAAATGTCAGCCCATTGAACATCAGTACTACAAAATTCGAGTTAAATGTTGCCCTTTTCTACATGGTCACGCAAAAAATGATGTCTAATGTCTATATGCTTAGTACGAGAATGCTGAGCTGGGTTCTTAGAAATAACAATAGCACTCGTATTATCACAGAAAACAGGCATACAACCAACATTAACACCGTAATCACATAGATGTTGCTTTAACCAAAGTAGTTGAGAACATACCAGTCCTGCAGCGATATATTCGGCTTCTGCAGTTGATAATGCAACCGAATTTTGCTTCTTTGAGCCCCAAGTAATTATGCAAGGTCCAACAAACGTAGCAAATCCAGAGGTACTTTTTCTATCTAACGAACATCCCGCATAATCTGCGTCTGAATATCCTACTAGATCGAAATTGCACTCAAGTGGATACCATAAATATAAATTAGATGTACCAATTAAATATCTCAAGATACGTTTAACTGCAATCATATGTGATTACTTAGGACATGATTGAAATCTAGCACAGACACATACGCTGAACATAATGTCAGGTCTACTTGCAGTTAAATATAATAAAGAACCAATCATACCTCGATATGTAGTCTCATCTACAGACTTACCATTTTCGTCTAAGGTCAACTTTTTATCAATTACCATAGGTGTGTCCATAGGATGAGCGTTCTCCATACCAAATTTCTGATTAGCTCCTTGACATATTTTTGTTGGTGAATCTTTATTCCTTCTTTAGTTTGTTGAATTTGCAATCCTAGGAAGAATTTTAATTCTCCCATCATGCTCATTTCAAATTCTGAGGTCATAAGATCTGAAAAATACTTGCACAATTTATTGTTAGTAGAACTAAAAATAATATCGTCTACATAAATTTGAGTAACAAGTAAATCAGAACCCTCAGATTTTAGAAATAGGGTTTTGTCGACAAATCCTCTTTAAAAATTATTTTGCAATAAAAAATTTGACAATCTGTCGTACCAAGCCCTAGGCGCTTGTTTCAAACCATATAAAGCTTTGTCGAGTTTAAAAACGTGGTTTTGAAACTTGCTATTCAAAAATCCAGGAGGTTGTTCAACAAAAACCTCTTCTTCCAAATAACCGTTAAGAAAGGCAGTCTTAACGTCCATTTGGAACAATTTCATTCCTTTGTGAGCTGCGAAGGCGATGAGCAAGCGAATAGCTTCAAGTCTTGCTACTGGAGCGAAAGTCTCGTCATAATCAATCCCTTCTTGTTGATTATAACCTTGAACGACCAATCGAGCCTTGTTACGAACTATAACTCCTGAATCATCCAATTTGTTTCTAAATACCCATCGAGTACCAATCACAGTTCGATTAGGAGGTCGTGGCACAAGGTGCCATACTTTATTACGTTCGAACTGTTGAAGCTCCTCTTGCATAGCCACAATCCAGTCGGATTCTGCAAGAGCTTCCTTGATGTTGGTAGGCTCTATGGTAGACAAAAAGGAATAGAATGAACAAAAGTTATTTAATGTTCGCCTCGTTTGAACTCCTTTATTCAAACTTCCTAGGATACTATCCATAGGATGAGAACTCATATATTTCCATTTCTTAGAGTTCCTAGGCTCATCATCATCTGATGAACTATCATTTTCCTCAAATGATTTAGACTCAAGATTGGTTCCCCCTGAGTTGGACTCTGGGGTTATAGCTGAAGTTGGTACAACTTCAGTTACACCATCTTGGTTCTGGTTCAAAGTTATAGCATCATCAGCAATAACTTCAGTTTCCTTTTCCGTGTTTTGAGAAGAGACATTCGTATCATCAACAATTGTCTCAGTTCTCTGTTCAAGGTCATTTGCGGATTTATCAAGTTCATCATTGATTCCTTCAATAACTTCTCCATTATTTTCTGGCACGTCATCTCTGGAGAGACGAAAGTCGGGATCATTCATGTCCTCTTCTTCATTCTGTTCAACTTGTTCAAGCACACTATCTTCATCAAATACAACATGAACACTTTCTTCTATGCACAAGGTTCTTTTGTTAAAAACTTTAAAAGCTTTACTATGATTAGAATAGCCAACAAACACAGCTTCGTCACTTCGAGGATCGAATTTGCTCAAATTACTTTTTTCCATTATTATGGACAAAACATTTACTCCCGAAGCAACGAAGGTGAGCTATATTGGGTTTTCTCCCTCTTAAAAGTTCATAGGGAGTCTTTTTGAGAATTGGTCTAATCATAGCTCTATTGTGCACATAGCATGCAGTACTAATGGCTTCTGCCCAGAAACTTTTAGGAAGGCCACTACACAAAAGCATAGTGCGAGCCATGTCCTCTAATGTTCTATTCATATGTTCCACGACACCATTTTGTTGTGGGGTTCGTGGTGCAGAAAAGTTATGTCCTACACCATTCTCCCTACAATATTCTATAAAAGCTTGATTATCAAATTCGGTGCCATGATCCGTACGAATGGAAACTAACTTTTTATCATACTTGTTTTGGGCGAACTTCATTAGTACCACAAACTCATCGAAAGTTTCATCTTTAGTAAAAAGAAAGATAGGCCATACATACCTGGAGTAGTCGTCGACTAGGACGAATACGTACCTTGATCCACCGCGGCTTCTAACTTTCATAGGTCCACATAGATCCATGTGTACCAACTCAAGTGGACGCTCTGTACTTACTACTCTTTTCGGTTTGAATGAAGATCTAACTTGTTTACAACGGGCACATGAGTCACACATCTTTTGTTGTTCGAATTTGATTGAGGGTAGACCCTCAACTAAATCCCAAGACTTGAGTTTCTTTAAAATCGTTGGACTGATGTGTGCAAACCTCTTGTGCCACAGGCATGAATCATCCACTGTGACTTTCATGCACGTAAAGGAACTTGTAGTGACTTTGTTTAAATCAATCATATACACGTTCCGTTTACGTAAGCCTTCTAAGATAACGTTACTAGTTCCTTCAACTATGATACGACAAACACTTGAATGAAAAACGACTTTGTTTCCTTTGTCACATAGTTGAGAGATACTTAGCAAGTTATGCTTAAGGCCATCTACCAGATATACGTTATTTATAGCATGTGAAGAAGATATACCAATCTTACCTACACCGATTATGTTGCCCTTCTTATTGTCTCCAAAGGGGACCTTGCCACCATTGAAGGGTTCTAGTGAAAGAAATAGATTCTTGTTTCCAGTCATGTGTCTCGAACATCCACTGTCGAGATACCATAGATTATTTTCTTTCACTATTACCTGCAAGAGAATCAAATACAGCCTTTAGGTACCCACGCTAAGTTGGGTCCTTTATGGTTAGTGACTCTATATATTTGATCCTTCCTAACCCATACCTGTTTGACAATTCTTTTCTTCTTAGGATAGGGTTTGCTAGGTTTATTATATTGATTGTTGTTACGACGCACATTAGGTTTAAACGACTGCTTCTGATTCACATAAGGGTTAGATTTTGAAGGAACAGATGTGTAATCGAAAGCCATGTCATAAAACCACCTGAACTCATTGTTTCTAATCTCATCACGTTGAGATTCAGGTTCAGACTCATTAACACTAGACACGTCATGCTCTTTCACAAAATCAGTTTGATTTTTGTTGTCATTCACATATTTAACACAATTATCTTTAACATGACCGTTGTGACCACAATAATTGCAAATCAGATATTCTGAAAGATTGACATACTTTCTTCTTCTGAAATCACGGTCAGAAGGAGTGGATTTGCACTTATCATGGTCTCTACGACTATAGCATTCATGACCAAGACCTTTCTTCATGTTATTGTTAGACTGTTCGGTAAGGAAGTCTAAGACCTTTTGACTTCCTTCCCACTTATCATGAACTTTTCGTGCATGTAGGAGCAATTTCTTCAAAGACTGAATTTCTTTTTCACACAACGAATGATCTACATTCAAGTCTTTGGAGGGATTGTTCTTTTTGAAATTTTCACGAAAATCATTGAAACGTTTGTTCAAGATAAGTTTCTCCTCATAATGTTGACTTTTGGCTTGGGAGAATTCAGCCTTTAATTCTTTCAATTGCTGAGAAAGAAAAGAGTTTACTTTCTCGTGATCAAGGATAACAACTTCCTTTGCCTTAGCCTCAGATTGTAAACGCTCATTGACTTTCTTCAATTCTAAAGTTATAGCTTCATTAGCTACAACTTTGGCTTGAAGATGCTTAATGTTGAGCTTCAACTCTGAGATTATAGCTTCATTAGCTATAACTTTAGACTCAAGAGCTTCTTTCTCAACATTTGTCTTGTCTGAAGTTATAGCTGAAGTTGCCATAAATTTAGACTTGAGCTTTTTAGCTTTGGCCTTAAGAAGTTGGTTTTCCTCAGCAATGTCAAGAATTTGTTCTTTAAGATCTTTTAATTCAAGACTCTGCTCATGGCAATGATCTAAGGCTTCTTCAAAATACTTAATTAAAGACTTCTTAGATAAATTCTTAACTTGCTTTTTAAGTTCAAGATGACTAACCTCTTCGTCATCTTCTGAATCTGGTTCTGAATCTGAGTTGCCAACAAGACACATCTCGGATTCGCTTTCATTGTCACTGTCAGAAATTAGGTCAAGACTGACGTTGCTTAGACACAAGTTGGCGACTTCTTCTTCTTCTTACTCGTCGTCCTCTGTGTCGAGATCTCCCCAGCAATAAGCCATCATCACTTGCTTGAATTCCTTCTTGGTTTTGTCTCGTTGATTTTTGTCTTTGATTTTCTTCCATGGGGGGCAATCCTTGATCATGTGATCATTATCCCCACATTTGAAGCAACCACGACTTGAAAGAGACCCTTTTGACTCAATTGGCTTTTTGTAAGATTTATTAGTGTTGTTGTTAAACGTTTTCCCTTGTGGTTTATTAAAGAATTTTTTCTTAAAACGTCTAGCAAATAACACGGTTTCATCTTCAAGATCCGAATCAAGTCTTTCACTAGATTCGGCTTGTAAAGCCACCTTCTTGCTATTACTATCATTTGCCTCATCTTCATCAAGAGTGATTTCGTGAGCCATTAAGGTTCCAAGTAGCTCTTGATAAGATAAGTCAGATAGGTCTTTACATTCCTCAATTACCGTCACCTTAGGTCTCCATCGTTTGGATAGACTTCTAAGGATCTTCCTGGCAATTTCCTCGGAGTCAAAAGTTTTTCCAAGATTTTTCAATTCATTAATGATACTGGAGAAGCGAGTAGACATGCTGTCAAGCGATTCATTTTGTTCCATGGAGAACAATTCGTATGTTCGCATAAGTAGAGCTATGCGTTGCTTTTTGACAACAGTTGTCCCCTCATAAGCTAACTCAAGACCATCCCATATTTCCTTGGCAGTAGAACTAGATGAGAAACGATCAAATTCAGTATGGGTCATGCCGTTTTGCAACAGACTAATAGCCTTTGAATTTTTCTAAGCTTTCTTATAATCTGCCTCAACATAGTCATCTTCTTTCTTTGCGATGGAAAGTGACTGTAGACGTTCCAAGCATGATCTTATAGGACCATTCTAATGATTAGCCTACACTCCCAATCGTCCCCTTTATAAATGGGTCATATATTTTGCCGAGACTGT